>JABBWF010000134.1:0-125551 GCA_016647645.1 Suillus variegatus
GTTATTTGTGTGATATAAATGAAAAATCAACATGTTGCACACTGGGTTTCAAGTTTCATGCTTTGGCACTTGAAACTCAGTGATTTGTGCAGTGAGTGAAAAATGGAAATGTTGCATACATATTTTCGGGTCTCAGGCTTCGGGTCTCGGCACTCGGAACTCGGAACTCGATGATTTGTGTAATGTAAATGAAAAATGGACATGTTGCATGCTGGGTTTCGAGTTTCGGCACTCAAAACTCGGTGATTTGTGCAATGAGTGAAAATTGGACATGTTGTGTACATATTTTCGGGTCTCGGGCATCGGGTTTCAGCCCTCGGCACTCGGAACTTGATGATCTGTGTACTATAAATGAAAAATCAACATGTTGCATGCCGGGTTTCGAGTTTCAGGTTTCAGCGCTCCAAACTTGGTGATTTGTGCAACAAGTGAAAAATGGACATGTTGCATACATATTTTCGGGTCTCGGGTCTCGGGCTTCGGCCCTCGGCACTCGATGATTTGTGTGATATAAATGAAAAATCAACATGTTGCACACTGGGTTTCAAGTTTCACACTTTGGCACTCGAAACTTGGTGATTTGTGTAGTGAGTGAAAAATGGACATGTTGTGTACATATTTTCGGGTCTCAGGCTTCGGGTTTCGGCACTCGGCACTCGGAACTCAATGATTTGTGTAATGTAAATGAAAAATGGACATGTTGCACGCCGGGTTTCGAGTTTCAGGTTTCGGCACTCAAAACTCGGTGATTTGTGCAATGAGTAAAAAATGGACATGTTGTGTACATATTTTCGGGTCTCGGGCATCGGGTTTCGGCCCTCGGCACTCGGAACTTGATGATCTGTGTAATATAAATGAAAAATCATCATGTTGCACGCTGGGTTTCGAGTTTCAGGTTTCAGCACTCAAAACTTGGTGATTTGTGCAACAAGTGAAAAACGGACATGTTGCATACATATTTTTGGGTCTCGGGTCTCGGGCTTCGGCACTCGGACCTCGGAACTTGATAATTTGTGTGATATAAATAAAAAATCAACATTTTGCACACTGGGTTTCAAGTTTTGGGTTTCGGCACTCAAAACTCGGTGATTTGTGCATTGAGTGAAACATGGACATGTTGTGTACATATTTTCGGGTCTCGGGTTTCGGCACTTGGCACTTGGCACTTGGTTATTTGTGTGATATAAATGAAAAATCAACATGTTGCACACTGGGTTTCAAGTTTCATGCTTTGGCACTCGAAACTTGGTGATTTGTGCAGTGAGTCAAAAATGGACATGTTGTGTACATATTTTCGGGTCTCGGGCTTCGGCACTCGGCACTCAGAAGTTGGTACAGTTGACCCAAATTTGGGTGGTCGGAACTTGGCATCTCGTAGGGCAACACAAGCTTCGCACCGCCATGTCAGGAGATCACCTGCTGCTCCAGGAACTCGGTAACTTTGACTTATTACCTCCTCTGAGTACGGTTGACCCAAAGGTTGGTAATCGGAACTTGGCTTCTCGTACAGCAACACAAGCTTCGCACCTCGGATTCCAAATTCTGCAAGACAACCTGTGCACCATCAAAGGCCATGTCAGGAGATCACCTGCTGCTCCGGGAACTTGGTAACTTTGATTTATTACCTCCTCTGATTTGGTTGATGTACAACTACCTCAGCTCCATCATGTCTACAATTATGATACACATGGGCCCACCCATCTATATTTTATACCACCCTCGGCCCACCTGTTCAATTAATATGCATCTGGGCCCACCCGTCTAATACAATATTTATAATACCCTCGGCCCACCCGTCTAATTTAATATGTGTCTGGGCCCACCCGTGAATGTGATAACAAGTACCTACCCATCTATCTCATACACATCTACCTTAATACACCCATCTGCATAATATCCAACTACCTCGGCCCACCCGTCTACCTAATATTCATGTACATCGGCCCACTCATCTACTCTATATATTCCCTGCATGGGCCCACCCGCCTCCATCGGGAATAATTTGCCTCCTGGCCCATCTGTCATAGTCGAGGATATTTTTATCATGGGCCCATGGTCCGCTGGCCCGTATCATATGGGATATTATGCACGTTCGTTCCCTCGTATTATATGGAGATAGGTCACTGTAATATGTGGTGGTATTTTATCGTCGGCCAACAGCTGTGGGTCTCGGCATGCATCAGCTTTCCTTTGGGTCCTTCGTGTGTCCTCCATTTATCCTATCCATATATGCTGTTGGTTCATTGGTGCATACCTTACTCAATTAGTATTAGACTGACATTATTTCCAAAGCTATTTCATTTATATTTTCATCATATGTGTCATGGACCCTACTTACATACTTATCATTATCTACTCGGTACTGAATAGCGCTTAAGCGCATATACATATATATCCCATATTTACAAAGTTCCTGTATCTTTTTTCCCCCACTTGAAATCAATAAAACTCCGGCATATCTCAGCACACGCTTTTCTATTGGCTGCTTTACTTAAACATATCAATATGTTCTCGTATTCATTGGCTTTTCCTTGTCTCTACATTCCAGCTCAGTCGCATGCTCTAGCGCTTTGCATCGGCTTGCATTGCATTGGCTCACCTCAGCTTGCCTCGCTTTGGCTTTCGCATTTCCTTGTTCCTCAACTTTACTTACTAGTTTCCACAAGTTCCCCTCAGCATATTTTACTTAGAGGAATCATTCTCAGTAGCAATCCCCTCAGGCCGAAGCTATACTTGTGTTCAGAGGTCTATTTGAGTTTTACCCCACTTCCCCCTTTTCTATCCATTTCACCCCTTCTCATCTAGCTATCATTCCTCGCACACACTGGAGTAATGAAGACTTGCTCCATGATTTTGACTCACTAATTGACAATTTCAGGCAGCACTTTGGGGACCCTGATACAGAGGGCATGGCCATTCATAAGATAGAAAATCTCCACCAAAATGGGAGTTGTGCTAGCTATGCATCCAAGTTCTGTGTACTACTAGTCTACGTAAATTTCAACACCTCAACCACAATTCAGAAGTATTATGACAGTCTAAAGGACAAGGTAAAGGACTTGTTGCTAATGATTCATGATCCTCCTGACAGTGTTGACAGCTACGTCGACCTCACCATAGCCATCAACAATCGACTTCACTGTCGAGAAGTCAAACAAAAGACAGCAAAGAAGGTTGCACCCCACCAACACTCTACTATGGATACTAATATGCAGTGCCACACCCCTGTGAACCTGTCAACCTCTACCTCACTCCCTCCCGGAGTACCAATGGAGATTGATGCTACCAGGACCATGCCTCGCCAACCTCTCACAAAAGAGGAACACAATTATCGCTTTGCCCAGGACCTCTGCTTGTACTGCGGAGGTGCTGAGCACACTGTCAAGAACTGCCCAAATATGTCCAAATGTGCAAAGAAAAAGTTCAATGCATGGAATGACTTGGAAAAAGCATAACCAGCTGTCACCCCATCCCAGGGCATCCAGTTGAAGACGATGGGACACATCAGAGCCACCTCAAGGCGCTGGAACCCACCTATATCTGTCTCTCAGATGGAAGCTATGCCCCACTTGTAAAGTCCACTCCTGTTTATGTTTTCTCTTCTAATTCCTATTTGAATTCACCCTTGCACTTCTTTATTTCAATTCGCCTTTCTTTCCCAGACAAAAAGTCTATTGACACTTTTGCACTCATTGATTGCAGTGCTACTATGTCTTGCATCTCTGACCGTTTTTCTGCACACCATTCTCTTTCTTGTTGTGTCAAAGACATGCCTATACCTATTATGGCAGTTGATGACTGTCCAATTGCATCTGGACTAATCACCCATGATGTCATCACTAACCTCTCCATCTCTAGTCATAACGAGACATCACTACGAGCGGCCGTGTCTATTGCTTATCCTGTCATTTTAGGTTTGGACTGGCTTCGCCAGCACAATCCTGACATCAACTGGGAGGAGTCTACACTCTCCCTCAATTGTTGTGGACTCTCTTGCAAGCGCCCCATCATGGTCACAGCAAAGGGCCTTGGTCCTGTGCTGCCATTAACTCCTTTGACACTGAACTCCTTAACCACTGTTGGGCTAGGCCTTGGTCTGCCTGACACCACCTCTTAGAGCTAGTTTGGAAACTCGATATTGGCCAATATTCAATTTGGCAATGTTTGCAGAATGTTCATTGGCATCATTCCGAGATGTCGGAGCTTGAATTTGGCCGCTTATCGATATGATCAGTGATAGCGAGGGTATGATACTTTATTCACTCATGGATGATCATCAACCACCTGGGTTCGCCATAGATTGTCAATGCCTAGCTGCGCTGGTGAGGAACCCTTGGCCAGAGGTCTGGGAACGACTAATGAAATGTATGGTACTAGTAATCAGCATTGTTGTTGCTGCCACCCATAGTATACTACAGTCCATATATCCTAAGGATCCAGAACCCTACCATACTTCAGCTCTATCTGGGCAAGACTGGTTTATCGAGTTGCTCACTGGTCACCCAGAGCACATCAGGTGTGAGCTTGGCATGCATGCCAATGCTTTTGTGGAGCTTATCTCCGAGCTTCGCACCATGGGCCATTCAGACTCCAGGTTTGTGTCCCTCGAGGAACAACTTGCCATTTTTCTCTACACCTCTGTGACTGGCCTATCAACCAGGCATGTTGCTGAGAGATTCCAATGCTTGAACAAAATGATTTCATGGTAAGTTTTTAATTTTAATTTGAGCAACAGTATTTGATATTATACAGTTATTTCCGCAAGATGCTTATCATTTTCATGTCTGACCCTTTCTACCCGAAATATGTACGCTTTCCAGATGGTTCAGTCTCTCGCAAAGTTCAGAAGAACCCCAAATGGTGGCCCTTTTTTTCCATGTCACGCCTAAGGCCATTGAACATCCCGTCTATTGTAATTGCAAAGGCTTTGTATCCCAGAACTGCCTCTTCATGTGCGATTTTGATCTCAACTTCACATACACACTCACGGGCTGGGAAGGGTCGGCCACTGATGCGCGTGTCTACGAGGATGCATGCTCTGTTGACTTTTGCACTCCTGCTGGAAAGTACTTTCTTGCTGACGCAGGATATTCTCTACATCGCAGGCTACTTGTGCCCTACTAAAGCATGCATTATCATCTTGCCGAATGGGGCCACACAAATACACGGTAAGTTCTCAATTTATTTGCAAACATTGTGCTAAGTTCTAAGTTTTACAGGCCCTCAAACAAAGAAGAATTATTCAATCTACGTCATGCGTCAGCATGAAACATCGTTGAGCACATCTTTGGTGTTCTCAAGAAACAATATCACATACTACTTCTACCACCTGCATACGCTATGGAGATTCAAGCACAAATTCCAGCTGCATTGTGTGCCATGCATAACTACATACGTATATATGATCCTACTGATGATCCACCCGCTGATGATGAAGATGATGAAGACTGCTTTTTTAAGGATGGTCTTGACGCTGACGTGGTCATGGAAGATGATGCAGCCGCTATTGAAGAGGATAATGAGGATGAATTCTGTCAAGGAGCTGCAATGCGTGATCACATTGCAGCAGTGATGTGGACTCAGTATCAGCACATTGTACTGGAATGCGGTTTAGAAGGTCGTGATATCATGGACAGCAATAAAGATGAGGATGCTGCTGATGACAACGAGGATGCTGCTAGTGATGTGTAGTTTTACTTAGTACTTAGTCTGCTCCAAATCAATGAACAAAGTGCTTTTTTATTGGCACAAAAGATATTCGGTCACAGCTAGTAGTACAAAGTATAGCAAAACAAGTAACGAGTGAACACAGCATGATTGGGAACAAAAAGACATGGTCCAAGGGAGATGACTCAGCCCATCATTTCAGCATCAGCATCTGCTTCTCCTGGAGAGTCCTATAGAACTTGAGGTAGTGTTCATTGCCCTTTGAGCCGATGATAGCAATCAAATCAGCCTGCTGGTCTGGCGGTATGTCAGAGTCTTTGCCTTCCAAGATCTTGATGGCTCACATGACCAAGTCCTCACTACCTTGCACACCATCAGGCCCTCCTCTGACAAACCATTCAAAGATGTCTGTGAGCCGATTGATGGTGCCCTGCATCCCCACAACTGCCACTGCTGGTGTGATCTTCGCAGCCTTGGCGGCACTGCTGATCTTGGTGATGCAGCTGTTCTGGGACACCACTGGCATCCATGGTTTCTTGGATGGGAGGGATGATACCAACATGGTGGAAGGAGGTTGTATGGACAACATGTGAGTGGAGGTGATTGATGTTGTCTCAACATCCCCCATCACGTCTGAATATGGTTGCTTGCTGGCATTAGAGCTAGCAGCGGTAGAGGTAGACATAGCGGTGGAACACACAGGAGTGGAGCTAGCGATAGAAATAGTGGTGGGGGCAGCGCTTGATGAGCTGGTAACAGCACTTGATGGGCTGGCAGCAGCACTTGATGGGCCAGCAGTAGCACTTGATAGGCCAGCAGCCTGTGGGGCAGCATCCACGAGGTCGCTGTCAGGATTGGTGATGGAGGGAGCAGTGCCACCTGGACAGAAAACATGATGTCCTCTAGTGCCACCAAATGGAATAATGGTCTGCATTTTTTTGTAATGCTCCCATCCTTTGTTGCGGAATGGACACATGAGATTGTTTGCCTAACAGAATGTTAGTTCTCAAATAAATATAAAAACGAGGGGAAATACCTTGGTATACGATGTCCATACAGTTGCAGCCAAAGGTCCTTCAATTTCACCTCCAGTTTCATTGTCCCAGTGGACCCCTGTCTGATTGTGATACTTCTCATTGGCATGAAAGGTATTTTTGAGCTGGAGGACTCGTCAGCTTAGATCAAATTGGATCAAATTGGATATACTGAAGTCCACTTGTTTCAAGTGGATTTAGCTGTCTTCAGTGGGCCTGCCTGAGTGGATTGAAGTGTCTCATGATTGTTGATGTACTCTGCAGCAGAGCTGAGAACCTGTTGCTTGAAGCTGCCTCCTCCTTCAGCCTCTGAGCGATAATTGTATAGATAGTTCACAAGGGCTGCAGTCTCAGCGTCATTCCACTGGGCAGGGGGGGCTTTGGACTGAGGGGGAACATTAACTCCAGGTTGGGCCATGAGAAGAGTAGTATATTGGGCACAGATCACAGTGATCGTGACAGCACCAGCAAAAAGCCTCTTGCACTGTTCTAGTGTAAGATGAGGGTAGACATCCATCGATAATATGTACAGTAAGGAGAGAAGCAAGGTTCAAGCTCCAACATCTCGGAATGATGCCGATGAACATTCTGCAAACATTGCCAAATTGAATATTGGCCAATATCGAGTTTCCAAACTAGCTCTTACCTGTCTCGTGCATTCGCAGCACCTCAACCATCATCCACGAATCTACCCAAGACTGATCCAGACCCCAGTCTGGGTAGACCCACATCCTCATTCCTCTCAGCCCTCGTTTCTCAGAATGGCTATGGTCATTCTGTCACTCCCAGCTTGTCTCCTCTAACACCCCACATCTATTTCATGTCAGTGAAGAAATTTGCATGAATGGCTTGCTCGAGTCCCAATAAGGCTTGCCTCCTCCACTACCACCACCTGCATTCCCCTACCTACATTCATGCTACTGCATCATTGTCTATCGACACAGTCGATGATGAAGTCCCTTCAGCAACTCTTGTCACTGACGAAGTACTCAAGGACATCCCCGGCAAATACATGGACTATGCCTCCACAGTATTCTCCCCCTCTGAATTCAAGAAACTGCCTCCACATTGAACTCGGTGAAGGAAAGATGCCTCCTTTTGGACAACTCTACTTTCTCACCCCCCAGAATGCAAGGCACTCGCTGAATATGTGCACAAACACTTGGACCACATCAGAAAACCTAGATTTATCTTGATTTATCTGAGATGTCTAAATCAGTCTGATGAATATGATATCAGACACTAAAAAGACAAATCAGCACATCAGCACCATCAGCATGCAGTCAGACAGACCTATCAGTCTAATCAGATACTTTAGATATCAGGTAAATAGGCAGATCAGTGATTTCAGACACAACAGAGGCCAGAGTCACAGACCATATAGGCCATCAGCATGGTCAGACAAATCAGACATCAGATTCACAGACATATCAGCTTCATTGGACATCAGACAGTCAGGTTATTGAGTAATATCAGATGTAACAGTTTGTCAGATCTACCAAGATCATTAGTATTAGGTTTGCCTGCTACTTTTCAACTACAGTTGTGTATTTATTTCTTAATGAAAGTTATTCAGAATCAGCTGCCCTGTATTCTTCTGAAATGACCCAGAACCCAAAATAACATGGTGATGTAGTTGAAAGTGGCATATTCAATATTGTGCTTTTATTGTAAGCAGGTTCTGAACTATAATGTCACATTGCACATAACTAGAAAATATAGTGTAGCGAGCTTGTCAGTATCCAATGCAGGTACACTGGCATGGTCAACAATGGCACTGAGGTGAGTGGACACAATCATTTGCAGTACAAATGCAGACAGATAGGCTGTCTCCCACGATATGTTATCCAGGTCTTCATATATGAATGTGCAATCCTTCAAGAGTTGCTTGGCAACGAGGGCATTTGATGCATCTTTGATGCAAGAGCAGAAATCAATGACAATTACAAGCACTGTTGAGCCAATGTTGCTCCTCCACTCTGAGAGCCGCTGTTGTGTCTAAAAAGGTGTATGAAAGACACAACAAAAAATAACAATAACTATGAACTTACCACTGCGAATACAGCACCATTTGAATTCACCTTGTAGTTGACATCAGGGTAGACCATATCAAAGATCTCCTGCAGCGCATCTGCGGTCAGAGACTTGGAAATTTCCCATGGATTAGCTTGACTTCCAGTCCAGATAAGTGCCATAGACAAGAAGGCTTTCACCCACTTTGAGTTGGCAGGTACCAGGAGATCATTGTTGCAATATTGACCGCATGGCTTAACGACCTCATTTGCAGTAGCCTTCTGTAAGGCTGGAGGGACTTGGGTGCTGGGAGGAGGTATGACATTGTCGTAATAACCTGCTGGAACTTGGGTTGAGGGCGAAGGCACAGATTACTGCAGTTGGTAACCTCAGAGCTTCCTTTCTTCAACTTTTTGGATGGTGGAGGTGTAGTGCTCTGAGATACAACAGTAGATGTCTGAAATACACATGCTGAATCAGATCATCACACAAGATGAAAAAATCCATGTCCTGATGTAGTTTTGCAAGAAACATGGCCCTTCTCAATGGCCGGAATTGATGTAACCTTGGGCAAGAGGCTTTCCTGTGAATCATCAGCAGCCTCAGATACGGTCTCATCAAAAAAATCCCTGATATCATCAGCCTTACACTTGATACTACCAGGCTGAGCAGAAAACATGATCTGCTCAAGCTCAGAGTCACTCTCACTGGCGGGAATGATTAGAGTAGACTTCTGAAATTTAAATGAGTCCTTGAACTGATGGGAAGGATGACTTACTTTAATTGCCTCTTTCCAAAACTTCCTAGGCAGTACAGCTGGACACTGTTCAAGAGCCTCAGGGTCATCAAGACTATCGTTGCTGACCATGAGGACATTGTTGGACTCAGGTGTGCTAATTGACTGCTTCTGATTGATGTACACAGGTTTGGCCTTGGTACTGGCCTTGGTACTGGTGGATAATACCGATGAGGGCAGAGTGGATGCAGCATGAGAAGAAGAAAAGTTGTTTGATGTGGAACTTGGTGTAGTGGACCTCGGTTCAGCTGGTACATCATTAGCCCAGTTGTTGATAAGACTGCCAAGAGAGAGTTTTTTAGTTGTACTTGAAACCACATGATTTATAAAAAAAAGTGTTGATTCACTGAGTGAAAACATTGTTTTGATGAAGAATGTGTTGGACTCACAACAAAGGTGTGTTGTTGCCTTTCTTATCACTCAAGGCATGTGCATCAGAATTGATGTGATCGGTCTTGCAGGCATTCTTGATGGCTTCCTTCAGCAACATTTTTGCCGTCTTCTTTTTCTTCTTCTTCCCACCAACAACTTCAGTTTCTCCATCACTCAGTAGAGTGTCCTCTGGATCAACACAAGTGGTTTTATCTGGTGAGTGTCAATATCAGTTTCTATTCTCAATGTGACATCTATCATACCATCAGTAATATCTGGGCTAGAGATTTTCTTGCCTTTGCCTACAGGACGAGGACAAACAGGCTTTGCCTTGATTCCTCCCCGCACTTGGGCTTCAAGAGCCTCCATAGTATCCTCAATACCAGCAATTCATTCAGTGGCTTTCTGAATCTGCACGCTCTTCTCTTCAGGGCTTTTATTCGCATGTGTGTCATCAGTGACCTTCGAGCTCTTGGTACATGATTTTCTCTTTGCATCCTGGAGTCGCTCCTCAGCTTCAGCCTCTAAAACAGCCCTGCCAGGATGAATGTTTGCATTTGCTGGACAAGTTCGATGGGTGGATACTTCTTGTGAGGCTTTGGGTGCCATGGGTAACTATTGGAGTTGATGAGAGTTCAGACGAGGTAGAGCAAATAACTGGGGCACAAAAAATTGTAAGGTACTGGTCCCAGGGATTAACACACACATTTGCTGACATTTCTCTTATGTTCTCGAACCTCCATAGGCATCAGCTCAATTTTCAACAGTACTACCCTGCCTCTAGTTCTAATTAAGTTACTGTAAGAGAAAGGTTCGCATTCAGTCCTCCACTAGCTTTCTTTCTTCATTCTGCACTCTAGCATGCCATCCTGCTCTACTCAGTACACTCGAAGGAAACATATTTTATATCAAATTCCTTGTGGCCATCCTGGATGTAATAAGTACTTCAAATCTCTCAGCGGACGCACAAGGCACCGCACTGCAATGCACCCAATTTTGAGCAGTGCAAATACAAAGGGAGCTGGGTCACAGGACATGAACATTGATGGTGCATCTGGCATCTATTTCACTCAGTAATCAATGTCTTTATTCTGACCCTGATTTCTTAAGATCATGGTTCAAATCACTCATCTCTGGTGCTGCCAGCACAAGAAGAAGATTATGACATGAATGCTGGTGAGTCCCATCAGTGATACCCAACCCACAACAGTTCTAATGCTACTTATTAAAGATGCACTGCGCCTTTCATCTCCACCACTACCAGGGCAAGTTGACGGTGGTATTGGTGGTGAGTCTTAGTCTTGATGTCAGCATGTTTTATCTGACAGTGCCTTCTGAAGATGCCTGCCATTTATCTGTACCACCAGCTCCTGAAGTAGGCACTGAATTCTATGGCATGGGTAAGAAGTTGTACCATAACTATCACGCTGGTTTGAATGGTGAGCACACCTTATTCTTATAGCTCATCTAATGCTAATGAAGCCCCAGCTCAACCATGTGATGCAAATGGCCTTTTTTCACCACCTGGTACTCCACCACTGCCTCTCACAGAACAGTTACCTGATGACTGGTCACCATTCTGCAACCGTACTGAATTTGAGACGGCTGAATTCTTGTACAGCCGCACACAAATGTCCACACCCAATATAAACACTCTCCTTGATCTCTAGGCTGCATCACTCCTCAAACATGGCAATATGCCACCTTTTGCGGATCATAAGGACCTCTACAAGACCATCGACAATATTCTGATTGGTGGTGTCAACTGGCAGTCCTTCAAAATTCAGTATTCCGGAGAGAAACCTGATGTACCGGATGTGCCTTCATGGATGAATCAACAATTTGATGTTTGGTATTGCAACCCTCATGAAGTTGTACACAACATCCTCACTAACCCTGACTATGTAAATGATTTTGATTATCACCCTTTCCATGAATATTCGGTCAATAAAGACGAATGCTGTTACCAAGACTTCATGTCGGGTGACTGGGCCTGGCAGCAAGCAGTATGTGTCTTTATATTGGATGTTACTTCCTTGTATTGAACATTCTTTCCAGGATATTATCGCTACTGACCCTGACGTGCTTGGTGCAACATTTGTACCCATAATACTTGGAAGAGACAAAACAACTGTATCTGTCAGCACCAGAAACAACAAATATTATCCACTGTACCTGTCTATTGGCAATGTATGCAACAATGTCCATCGAGCGCATCAAGATGTGCTCTGTCTTGTTGGCTTTCTTGCCATTTCAAAGAGTAAGTCTTTGAAACCTTTTCATACTGTAACTAAACTCAGTCTTGCAGCTACCAACAAGCATAAGGAAACCGAAGAATTCCATGACTTCCAACACCAAATCTTCCATTCTTCACTTGCGAAGATACTCAAAACATTCAAGAACCCTATGTTAAAGCCCGAGATCGCACGTTTTGGTGATGGCCATTATCAATGCATCTTTTATGGGCTAGGACCATATATTGTCGACTATGAAGAGCAAGTTCTACTCACATCCATTGTGAGGAATTGGTGTCCAAGGTTCATCTCGCTAGCTCTTCACTGTTCTCTTAATGTTGAATACTCTCAAAGATGTCTTGCTCCCCGTGGAAAACTAGACAATGAGGATGTGCTATGCTGATGTGAGGCACACAGACAGGCCCTCTTCGAGGAAGACATGTCTGATGTCCTGCAGCGTGACTTTGGTATTGTGGGGTCTATTGTGGTATGATTCGTTCACTTGCTGCAGTGTTCACCTGACTTAGTATGAACATTTAGCCTTTTACTAATGACTTTCCTTGAGCCGACATTCATCAACTGATTGCCCCGGATATCCTTCACCAAATCATCAAAGGCTGCTTCAAGGACCATCTTGTGACATGGGTGGAGAAGTACCTCCATCATGTTCATGGCAAAAGGGAGGCTGAACATCGAATGGATGACATAGACCGACAACTCACTGCTGCTACTCCCTTCACTGGTTTGCGATGTTTTCCACAGGGCCGTGGATTCAAACAATGGACCGGGGATGACTCTAAGGCGCTCATGAAGGTATGTTTTGTTTTCTGATTGACATAAGATTTGTTGACAGATACAGTACTGTTCAATGGCATCTAGATATATCTACCTGCGATAGAAGGTCACATAGCGACAGATGTCATCTGCACATTTTGCACATTTTTAGAGTTCTGCTATCTTGTCCAAGGGAATGTCATCACAGAGGATACAATCTCACAAATAGAAGATGCACTACACCGCTTTCACCACTATCGCTCAATATTTCTTTGGTTAGGTGTTATCCCTACATTTTCGCTCCCATGTCAGCACTCGATGAAGCACTATCCAGACCTTATCTGTCTATTTGGAGCACCAAATGGTCTATGTTTGTCAATAACAGAAAATAAGCACATTAAAGCTGTGAAGCAACCATGGCATCGGTCAAACAGATACAATGTGCTTGGACAGATGCTTGTGATGAATCAGCGACTCGACAAAATTGCCACTTTGCGTGTAGACTTCACAAAACGCAGTATGCTCAATGGTACATGTCTTAGTGATGCTTCAGGTAAGTAAATTGAGACTCTGATATAATGCTTTGCTGATTTCAATTAAGTTGTCTTGATACTTCATGCAATAACCCTCCTGCCAAACCTTCCAATATCATTCCTGATACTGCTGAGCCCAATGCTGATATTGACGAGGGTGAAATTGATAATGGGCTGACTGAAATTGAGGCCCATGTGCAGCTTGCACGAACAACCCATACATATTTTGATCCTTTCACTATATATCACTCACTCACATTGATATCAGAAGTAATGTGTGCTCAAACTGTAGCAGTGCTCACTATCGAGCTTTCTATTCCAAACTTACAAGATCTCATCGGTCACTTTCTCTTCAAACAACTTCACCCTTGTGACCCTTGTGACCCTTGTGACCATGCCACCATCCTACTTGACAATATCCCTGTCTATGACGGGCAAATCTCTGTGGTCAATTCCGCATCATCAAGATTCTATGCGCCGAGTGACTTAAGTGGGATTGGAGGGATGCGAAGGGAACATATTCAATCCTGCCCTAAATGGAGGAATGTGCACGCTCGCTATGACTGCATGTTTATAAATGCACAACCGGACCTTGAAGGAATGCAAGGGCTTCAAATAGCACACACGCTATGCTTCTTCTCCTTCAAGTACAAGTTTGTCTTGTACGAGTGTGCCATGGTTCATTGGTTTGATGTCATAGGTGATGCCCCTGATGAAGACACAGGCATGTGGGTAGTTCAGCCGTCCTTTGATGGTCACTCTCTGAATATTTCGGTGATACACATTGATGCAATCTATCGCGCAGCTCATCTCCTTCCCATTTACAGTGTTGATTTCATCCCTCATGCTATCAACTTCTCAAACTCTTTAGATAAATTCTGCACTTTCTATGTCAACAAATTCACCGACCATCATGCGTTTGAAATCGCATTTTAATCTTGTACCACTCAGCTCCCCTCTCCCATATCTCCAATGACACATCCGACGCCGAATTCATACTCCCTTCATTCATCCCAGCGCTCAGCTCCCCTCTCCCATATCTCCAACGACACATCCAGTGCTGAATTTGTACTCCCTTCATTTGTCCCAGCACTCAGCTCCTCTCTCCCATATCTCCAATGATACATCTGGCGCCGAATTCGTACTCCCTTCATTTGTCCTGTCTAGTGATGTTCCAGCCCGGCTTGGCTCAAAAGCCATGGCTTTGGCCCGGCTTCAGATGGCTTGGGCTTTCGAAAATTCCAGGCCAGGCCAAAGCCACCAGTGACGGCTGGCTTTGGCTTAGCTTTGGCCTGAGCCACAGCCCAAGTACTGAAAAAGTACAGAAGAATTAGAACGAGCTCGGTGAGGAGGACCCATTGCAGATTTCACTCACCTCAACACAATGTCTTGCATGCTTTCTCTTGCATTGATTGCAAAGCACCACAACCCAACCGTTTGTGATCATGACGAACTCAGGAGCAAATTTAGAGCCTGGACCTTCCTGCTTGGAGTACAATCGTGTATGCCAGAATTGAAGCAACACATATTCCGGTATCTAGGAGCAGTTAGTGAGAAGCAGCGATGATAACTTAGCATACGCACGAAACACTACCTGGAAAATCATCACACTACACGTATGCTTAGAACTGTAAGATAACCTACCTCTGTAAATCACATCATTCCTAATCATGTCATTGCGAGCTCCACCACACCACTCCCAACACCGCAAATGCCCAGTGCACACCAGCAACTGCTGATGTGGCTCAGACGAATGCGGACGACAGATGAGAGCAGGAGGAGGGAGGAAGGCGAGGATGCTCAAGTTTGAGTGGCATAGGAAGCTCAGGATACAATGCATGCAATGGAGAGCTTGGAGAGCTTGTAAGACCTATTACATATCTTTGAAAACATCAGACATTTGACTCACCGGACAAGCAAGTGAATTGGCAAAGTGGTACTTGAGTCTGTGACAGGAATCGAAGAAGCGGAGATGTTCGCAGGGTATAGTTGGTATAGTTAAGAGACGTGAAGCACAATGGAAGTGATTGAAAAGCTAAAACAAGACGAAATAGAAGCCAGATTCTCAGTTGAGCTTGGGCGCTGCAAGGCTCAGGCACAGTTCCAAAAGCCATGGCCTGAGCTGCCGGCTTCAGCTTTTCATAATGTCAGGCCAGGCCAAAGCCATCACCAGGCCGTGACTTTGGCCCGGCTTGGCCTGGCCCACAGCCTGAAGCTGGGCCATGCACATCACTAGTCCTGGCAGTCAGCTCCCCTCTCCCATATCTCTGCATCCTCATGAATATGAGGACATCAACTCCATGGAGACCTCGTGCTGGGATCGTCTCATACCGTCCTCCATGCCCACTGCCATTCCATCTCCCTCCCGCTCATGGTGAATGATAATATGTGCATCCATATTCACTTGGAGAGGTGCAGGTCCTGGGACTGCATCTGAGACTATACCTACAGCACGGCATGGATGCTGCTCACACCTTCATTCCTGCATCTGGCCTTTCTGTCGCAATTCCTCAGCTCTCGCCACTTTCTCTGCCATCGCCAGCCCCTCTGTGGGTGGTAGGGTGCCTATTCTCATTCTTGCTGGATGGGATTCACATCGTGACTGGTCATTTGTCCAACTACCTGGTAGTTATTCTAACCTAGGTCCTGTATTCATACTTGTCAATTAGGTTACAAAAATCTCTTATCGCACTTAATTTACTTTTACATTTTATTAGCAACATTTGTTTGAATCGTGTCTGCAAAAAGTGGGTACCAGTAAAATAAGTGACATCAGAGCTTTCCTTTTTCTACTCAGCGAGATTAGTAATACAAATCAGTCATGTAAGTGCAAAAAGGGACTTGGAGATTTTGCTGATGCACCATACAAAAGATTTGCTGAAAGTTGCAGATTAATGAGAACATGATTAATGTCAATATATTTTTCATTTGGAAATTAATCTGGTAAGAAATTAATTTTAACCACAATTTTTATTATTTGTTTAGATTCAACAATGAACAATAGATGTAAAATATTTTGCAATATGTGTTATCATCCAACCAACCTAGCAATGTCTGTGAACGAACGCAGCATAGGTTTCCACATAGGTGAAGTAATTTACGAGAATACGGCCATAAGGTCAAGTCGACATTGACAACGACATTTTCCAGAATTGACAAACCCTGAAGGTGATTTAATTTTGTCTACTGATGTGCGGATGTTGATCTAAAACTAGCTGAGCAGCGAAGCGCCTTGAATGTCCTGAATGGCACTGCAACTTGCAATGTACACAAGCCGGGCCGCATGACCCATAGCCTCCTGTTTTCGTATACTACCTACTTGCGACCGTAACCGTGACTCAACTTTCTCCAAGTACAACGGGAAGGTATGAAGGACAGCCAATAGCAACTAAAAACTTCTCAGTACACAACTTGAACGCCCAGGGAACGGCTTCGTGGAGAGGCCGGCTGTTTAGCAGGTCTGATTCAAGCGCCATCATCGTGTGCTTTTAAGTTCCAACAGGAGCTAAAAACTTCCCGCCACGCAACTCGAACGCCCAGGTAAATCGGTTCACGCAGAAGCCGGCTGTCTAGCAAGTCTGATTCAAGGGCCATCATCATGTGCTTGAAGTACAGCCAAGTTGCAACAGCAGCTAAAAACTTCCCAGCACACAACTCGAACGCCCAGGTAAATCGGTTCACGCAGGGGCCGGCTGTCTAGCAAGTCCGATTCAAGGGTCACCATATGCTACCGCCTTATCGAATAATTAGGATCTCCAGCGTCAGGTACCGGGGCACGAAGGAGACGCTGGCTAAGTCGCAAACCAAGGAAAGAAAAACAACCTATGCGATCCAAAACATATAAAAGCCTCTTTGCTGAGACTCTAACTGCAGAACTCAACCTCTTCAATCCACGCTCAATCTTAACTACCAGTACACTTTGTATTTCACAATTCGAAACAATGTCACCCCGGCCCTTCGTCAAGAATCTGACCTTCCAGTCGTAAGTGTTGGCTATCTCGCTCTGCACAAATTTCTCACCCGACGTTTCGCAGCCACGACCTCGGCAAGGAGGTCACGATCATGCTCGCTTGGAGTCCCAACGTGGATGGCCTCTACGAGGACGTCTTCCCGATAGTGTGGAAGTAAGTGCGCCTACTCGTGTCTTGGACGATTTAAAACCTTGCGATTTTTTCAGAGTCAGCAAATTCGGGAAGTCGGGTGGGTGTTCCTGTTCTCTTGCTGCCAAGTTCCCAACTGACATATGAGCCCTCTTTGCAGGTCCATACAGGGCTACCGCGACCTACACGGCCCAGTAAGATGATCGACAAGATCAATAGTCTTAGAAGTCGCTTATATATCGTACAGGCTTGCATTCTCCAGAGCCCAGGTCGAGAGTGGGAAGGTCATCAGCGCTGCGACCTCCGTCAATATCAATGTGAGCGATTCTCATCTACTCCGAAACTGCTAGCACCAACGCAAGCCACGATGCAGAACAGCGAGAAAACAATCCTGACGGAAGCCAACGACGTCTATCATTTCTCTGTAAGTCTGGCTTCCGTTTATTTTCATCTCAACCACCGACAAATACCTCGTGCAGACCCCTCAGGCGGGAACGTCTGGCATCCTGCAGGCCCAGAACCACACTGGGAGTATTCAAGAAATCGCAGTCGGTTTGTGACCATCACGATCTCCTCTTCTTTCACCTGAGCATATTTTCTACCTTCAGGCTTCGTAAACAAAGGAGATTTTATGCCCACACCCGTACTTTACTTCAGCGATGTTGGGTATGTCATATTTTCTGTATTTCTCCTTCAGAGCGTTCACACTATCAAATGCAGAGATGGCAGTCGCGTCACGGCAAAGTTCACTCCGGTCCTGCGGGCCTACATCACGTCGGACTATCAAGAGACCTCAATCTTGCGAGGTCAGGTCGACACCCCTGCGATCTGGTCGCAGGACCTGACTGGGCTTGCTCAGAACACGACTTGGAACCTCTCGCGCGACGCGAACACTGGACGTTACACGATCACCCATGCTTGATTAGGGGATGCAACATTGGTGCGTCTAAATATCTGTTCTGTGATATCTGCATTTCAATGTTTACTGTGCTTTCATAGTATCTTCGTTCAAATCAATTGCCTCACTAAGTTGCTTATAGATTGCTTGTCTGTTATGTATTTTGCGAGAGTTGAACGTTGTAGATCTTCTTATGGGGTTTTAAAATCTATGTGTTTCAAATCTTGCACAAGATGTCTTGCTTTGTGAAACCGACCATCAACGCTCCACCTGACGGCAGTTAGTCTTGATGCATTTTGAGATTGTAGTAACTTGTTGAATTCGTCTAATTACTAATTATAGACAGGGGTTATTATTTTATCTCAAGTGAACATGTGATCGGTCGCGTGGTCAGCTAGCCTGACAAACCCCAATTGCAAGATTTACACGGTACCACGAAGTCAGGCCGCTTGATATCGAAAGAAGCAAGGTACTGACCTAAAGTTCTGCTCGAGTAGCTGGTCAGCTCATCTCACTTGATCACACCGGCAGTCGCGATGGAAACGGAGTCCATTCCTGATACGGCTTCAGTCAAAGCGGTGAATTATTATGATGGTACCTTCCACCGGTCATTCTCTTCTCTAGACGCCGATGTTGTGCTCGGCGCCAAAGATCATACTCTGTTCCGTATCCACTCATGGACGCTCAAAACGACATCGGGCTGGTTCCGATCCCTCTTTTCCATGCCTCAACAAAACCCTCTTCCGAATCACCCCGAGTTCATCAATCTAGACGAGGACTCGCACACACTAGAGAGTCTCCTGCTTATGGTCTGCGGTCTGCCGATCAATCCACTCACATCGTATGACGAAGTCGATGCATTGTTATTCGCTGCAGAAAAATACGAAATGCCAGGTCCTATCTCCCTCATACGCGTGCTCATCATGACGCCCCCGCTCCTAGACCAGCCTCTGCGTCTGTATGCAGCCGCAACCCGTTGTGGATGGGAAGAAGAGGCCAGACATGCATCTGTGCAGTCGCTTGCTCTCAACATCTACGCAGAGGAACATCAACCTATCCTCAGAAAGCTGCACACGGGCGCTGTGCTTGACCTGATGAACTTGCATCGCAATCGACGCGAGGGCATCCGCCGACGACTCAATGAGCAGCCGTTCGTGACAGGAAGCACGACAGCGTCTTGCCCGAGGTGCAGATGGAAGGTTGATCATCGTACGTGGAGAGAGCTCAAGTATAGAGTCGTGATGGAGATGGATGTACGACCGTTAGGAGACACGGTCGTCGATGTGGGATTGACCGGTTGGCCTGAGGCGATCGCGTGTTGGGATGCCAGGTGCCCGAATACTGAGTGCACGTCCATGTTGTACGACAAAGCCGAGACTTTGCGTCTCATTCGCGACTGCATCGACGGTCTTCCTAAGACGACGTGAAACGAAGTAGTGTACCATTAGACACGATATATCATCATAGATAGGTTAGTCGAGCAAGTGCTAATTGCTATGTTTCAAGGATGACCAATTTTGGTCAAATTAGGAATATCTATACTCATTCATGCTCGTCTACCATCGAGTCTCCAGTTATGCAGGTGCAAGTCTTGCAAGGGCAGCCGCACGCTGCCTCACATCCTCTGCTACGCTGTCAGAGAGCAGCAGCAGCAGCACGCAACCAGACTCCATTTTTGCTGCCAAAGAATCTCCTTGGGACCACATATTGGACGACTCAATAAAAGAGATGCCACCTATCCTCCCCTCCCCAGTCGGCAATCACTTACGCGTTGGCGGCGTAGAAACCTCGGGACGCACCCGCGCACGCAGACAAGCGATGACCGCCCGCGAAATCAGCGCCTTCGACGAAATGTTCAACATGATCTTCGACGCAGTCTCAGAGCAAAAGAACCCCTCCGCCAAACTCTCCTCCTCAAAACAAGAAGACCCGCTCGCTGTTCTCGACGGAATGGGAATCGGTCGCAAGCCATTCGGTCACGCCCCAACGTCAGATTTATTCGGCAAACTCAGACGATACTCGAAACGGTTGAGATGGACGACGGAGGCAGATGAGGAATTTGATAAGAAGAAGGAGGAAATGGAGCTTTGCGATACGGATCAGCAGCTGCTTGAATGGGCTATGCGCGAGGTTTTTGGGCAGTCTCAGCAATACGAGGAACGCGCGCGGAATGCTATTGCTAAATCCGAGGAACAACATCAGCACGCTCCAGGCCTTACCCCACCCTCGAATGCAAGTGCAAACGCAAACGCAAACGCAAACCCACTGCCACAACCAGCGTCTATCCACTCTGAACTCCAACACCCGACTTACCCATACCTCATTGCACACCTTATGCGCTCTTTCCGTGATAAATACCGTGATCCCCACCTCGCTCTCTCCATCTTCGACTACGCCCGGCACTTAAGTATCCCAAGCTACGTATTCGGATGCACCACTCCCGCATACAACGAGCTGATAGAAACCCGCTGGTCATGTTTCCGCGACCTCAGAGGCGTGCATGACGCCCTCGAAGAGATGCGCGTCAATGGCGTCGAGCCGGATGGCAGAACCAAGAAACTCGTCGAAAAACTAAGGCGGGAAGTAGGCGCGCGCACGATTTGGGAAGAGGAGTCTGTGTTTGGGAGTGGAGAAGTCGTTGGGATGTTGTCTAAGATCGAACAGCTTGCTATCAAGGAGCCGAGAAGGAAACAGGGGAAAAGGCCAGGCAAGAAACTGCCGGCTTTGGATGCGTGGAAGGGCGATGCGCTCAAGGAGGACGTTGAGGACGGGTATGAGTTCGGCCGGTGGGGTTCTCGCCAGTCACATGCACAGCCAACACGGCGGAAACAAGGCTCTGAACGGACAGCTGCCACAGGGCTGGATGATTTGCTGGATTCCAAGATACTGGGCGAAGATCAATTGGAATTCAACTAGCGTATTAACCTATACATTTTTGTCGTAATTCGCAAGGAGAGGTGGCGGTGCGTGCTACTCTGATGAATGATGGAAAGTACACTTGCAAGGACTGAAAAAGATAGCTCTATGCACGTGAATGCAATTTCAAGCTGGTGGGCGATGGTGCATATAAGGTACAGAAAAAGATAGTGGATATGCGGTAGCATGTTAGGCATGTTTCACTTTCTGTTGCGAGATTTACAAACGCGAGGTTGTGGGGGCGATAGCAGACTGGCACCAAGGCCATGGATGGGAACACAACGTCAATTTGATCGCACTTATGCATCAAAAGATTATAGATGTTCGTACCTGCAAAGACATAAACATGGATTGACAGGGACATCATCGGAACGCGTGCTGAACATTTTCCAGTGTAAACACGACGGTCATAGTGCACCTCAGTAAGTTCGGTGTCATCACCAGCGCCAGATTCGCCGTAGGTTCGCGAGAATGCGCAATGTTGACGTTGTACATCTCTTCAAGCATCAATACGTCACATATTTCATGCAACCAGAGCTTGAGTAACAAAGCTAGGACATGCGAATCATCTACGCTGTCAAGCGTATAATAATCTCTGTCGATATTAATGTCTCCCCTGTCTCCCTCCGTACGGAGGAAAACTGCACAAACACAAGCCTTGAGAAAATAGAGCTCAATATTTGAAATCGAGAGATCACGCACACAAACGTACCAGCTACTAGTGGATCCCAGCTCCGAGTCACTTGTTCAGTCGCAGGACGCGTGAAGAATATAATGCTAGTTTTGTATAAGTGCATTCTAAGCATGAAACCAATATTGATGATCGAGAAAATATGAATACCTTCGGGTCCACTAAAGTCACCCAAAAATTGAAGCCCCATCTCGCATCCTCCGCATCTACACGGCGGCAAAAACTTGTACAAGGACTACTCACGGACTCTCCATTGACGTTTACATGGCGTATACCAGAAGTCTCATTGGTGTTTATCTGTCTTTGTATCTAGATCCGCTACAAAGGCAGCCTTGTGCCTGTCGACATTAGCTATAGTGAGATGTTCGAGATTGATGTCGATTTGAATTCGAGTACGGACGGTTGACGAATCTAGCCGGATTACAAATCAATTTGCATCAAAGTTCCACGTTCTGCTCTCTGCCTCAACCGACGATGAGGATACCATATAATTACCAGCAAGAATTCGCCGGTCCACTGACTGGCACGCTTCAACATGTGCTCTTTTTCTCTGTCTTAATACGTCTAAGTGCAAAAGCTCGGGAAGAAAATAGTCTTGCTACTGGGGCTACCATACTTGTAAATGTCTTTCCTCGACAATACCAAAGTATTCCATTGTGGAAAGCGGTCAGCAGATTTACGAAGATTGTTCCTAAGTATCTAATACAATATATTGCTTTAAATACCCTCATCATTTGTTCACCGTTTCACTGATGGATGGTGCGATTTAATGTTCAGATGCGAGGGAGTTGAAACGTTGAAAGACCATGTTCCTGGGATCAAATACCGCCTCGGAATCCGGATATGCTTGATCCTTGGTGAGTTTTTGACAGCTCAACAAAGACGCTGGTTGATGCCCATTGCACCGGGCCCTACACTCTACTTCAGCGATGTTGGGTATGTCATCTTTCCTCTGTGTCCCCTTGACAAAATGCAGAGATGATAGTCGCCTCACGGCAAAGTTCACTCTCCGGTCCTGCGTCCCTACATCAAGTCGGACTATGAACAGACCACAATCTTATCAGGTCAAGTGGACACCCTGCGAACCGGTCGCAGGACCTCGCTGCGCTTGCCCAGAATATCTCTCGCGATCTCAGATCTCGCGCCCGGCGCGGTCACTGGACGTTATACGATCGACCATGCTTGATTAAGGAATGCGACATTCGTGTGCCTAAATATCTGTTGCGTAAGGTCTCCATCCTAATGTTTACTCTCCTTTCATAGTATCTTCGTTCAAACCAATGGCCTTACTTAGTTGCTTGTCTTTTTCGTGTGTCGTGTACTTTGCAAGAGTTGAGAGTTGTACCGTTTTTATGGGGTTTATCTATTTGTTTGAAATCAAACGAGATATTCGTCAGTGGTCGAGATGAAATAAACGGAAGCCAGACTTACAGAGAAACGATAGACTTCTGTCAGGTTTGTTTTCTCGCCGCTCTGCATCATGGTCTGCGTTGATTCTAGCAATTTCAGAGTAGATGAAGGTCACTCACATTGATTATGTTCACGGAGGTTTTAGCGCTGATGGCGTTCCCATTCACGGCCCGAGCTCTGGAAAAGCAACTCTATACAGTGAATAAGTAACTTTCAATACTATTGTTCTCGTCGATGATCTTACTGGGCTGTGCAGGTCACAGTAGCCTTGCATAGACCTGGAAAGAGGAGTCATATGTAAGTTGGCAACTTGGCAGTAAGAGTTCAAACACATAGACGAAATACATGACATACAAGCAATATCATAAAAAGAATAAGGAACCAATTTGGAGCCATTGGTTTGGACAAAAATGCTATGAAAAAAGAGAAAACACTGATGCATATCCCACAGAACAAACATCTAGGCGCATCGATGTCACATTCCTTGATCAAGCATGATCGATCGAGTAACGTCCAGTGGTCGGGTCGCGCGCGAGGTTCCAAGTCGTGCTCTGGGCAAGCGTAGTGAGGTCCTGCGTCCACATCGCAGGAGTGTCGACTTGGCCTGGTACAATATCGGTCTCTTTGTAGTCGGACGTGATGTAGATGGGCAGGACCGGTGTGAACTTTGCCGTGACGCGACTGCTATCTCTGCATTTTATTGTGAACGGTCTGAAAAAGAAACTCATGAAAGACGACGTACCCAATATCGCAGAGGTAGAGTACGGGCGTGGGCATAATGTCTCCTTTGTTTACAAAGCCTGGGGTAGAAAATACACTAAGCTGAAAGAAGAGGAGACGGCGATCGTTACAAACCAACTGCGACATCTTCAATGGACCCAGTGTGGTTCTGGGCCTGGCCGAGGTCGTTGCTGCAAAACGACAGCAAGTCGGATGAAAAATTTATGCAGAACGAGATCACAGACACTCGCGACTGGAAGGTCAAATTCTTGACGAAGGACCGGGGTGACATTGTTTCAAATCGTTAAACACAGAATGTGATTGAGTGTGGATTGAAGAGCTTGAATTCTGCAGTTAGAATCTCAGCAAGGAAGATTTTATACATTGCGAGTTACATAGTGGGGCAAAGTAGGCTATATCTCTTTCCTTGGTTTGCGATTGAGCCAGCATTTGCTTCGTGCTTTGGTACCTGACGCTGGTGACCCTAATTATTCGACAAGGCACTGGCACATGATGGCCATTGACTTGTCAGACTGCCGGCTTCTGCACGAACCGATTTCCCTGAGCGTTTAAGTTGCGCGCTGGGAAGTTCGTATCCGCCGTTGGCTGTCCTTCATACCTTCCTTTTGTGCTCTTTTCACAGGTGGACAGAGATTAGTACCGGGTGGGATTTGATCTGCCTGTCAAGGTAGATATTGGTATCGAAATAGTTGGCCAATACTTGTAGAGAGTTGAGTCACAGGGAGTCCATGGGCCAGGGCGCATTTCGCGACGCGCGACTGCGATGTCTTTTTGCTATAGTCCTGGCCTAGCCGGCCCGGGTTGAGTATGGGTTAAGTCAACTGTCAAAGTAAAAGTTCAGTCAAACGAGCTGCAAAATGCCCAACCTGCTTCAACCGCATAAACTTGGGACGCTGATTACCGGTTCATTGATGGGTTGGGTCAACAGGTAACTGTTTGAGAAAAAAATGTAAATAAGGCCACCTTACACTGTTAAGACCCTCTAAGCCCTCCGCCCTCCCTTGTGCATTTTCCCCGCCCTAGAGGTAAGCCAAATTTGGTAGTTCTGTGGTACTAACAGCAGACGAGGGGCGAACACGTACATATGAGTGTAGATGAGTGGGTGTTAGATTAAAAAAGAACAGCAATTTCATGTTCTTGTGAGAGATGGTGCCACTACTACACATGTCACCGCAGAACCAATCTGCCTCGTAAGCCGTAAGCATTAAGCAAACCTACGCATTCAATAAAACTGTTGCAAACAGAACCAGCCGCGGTGATAGGAGCACGTCGAAACAAGACAAGTATCTACACATTGGCAGTGCAATCGGAGTTTTGCCTTAAGGGAGATTGAAATCAAAATGTAATTGGATGATTAAACTTACACTCGAACAAGAACACATTTCGGACAGCTGAATGACAAAGCAAAATAAACTATATCCGTCCATCTAGAGTTCAAAAAAAAATGTATTTATTTCAAATGACAAATAAATATAAATTTTTGAGTGTCCCTCAAAATATCAGGTGACAATGACAATGTCATTTTAGAGCTCGTTTGGTAACTGTCAGTGTCATGTACATGGCCAACCCAACAAAATATAACATTTGCCAAAAGATAAGTACACTTGGCATCCAATACATGTTCCTCCAATAGTTTTTGCACACCATCCATGATGGTGATCAAACTTTTATTCATTTGCTGGGTCTTTATGGAATGGATATCAACTATGTTAGCAGATAATAAATACAATATTTGTTGTCAGGTCTAGTGATGGATGTTAGGATCTAGAATAGAACACACTCAGAGGTTGAAGACAACGACTATAATCATTCTTAGTACCTAGAATAGAACACACTGCGTAGAGTACAAAGTGAGAGAAAGTCGGCAAGACAAATAACAGTGCACATACCTCAGAGGTTGAAGACAACGACTGAGGTATGAACAAAGCGGGAGAACATGTTTTAAGTGACAAAACAAATCACGTGCATATTAGGTAATGCGGGGAGAAGGTATTCTAGGTAAAAGGCAAAAAAGGAGGAAGATGACGAAGTTGAAATGCTAACACACCCCCTTCAACGAGATATCTTCAGCGTAAAATGAGTGAGAGTCCGGCTTGATGATGTGGGAAGAGAGGTCAAGGGAGACATTTTGTGAAAACATTGGCCATGTTTTGGTGCATCAATAGCCATTCTGGTAAAAATGTTCCTTGTTCAATATGATGACAAATGAAATGATAATGTAGGTCGATGTGCTTCATGTGAATATGATTGGTGGCCTCCTTCGAAAGCGCAATTGTGCCAGCATTGTCAGCGAAGAGGCGAATGGGGAGGGGTAGAGAGACCTTTAGGCAGGCGAAGAATGACTGCAACCAAAGGCCATCCTGGATTGCAGCAGCTAATGCCATATATTCCGCCTCACCAGTTCGCCGTTCCCGCCGGCCGTTTTAGACGCGCCGCCTTTCGAAGATGAGATGACTTTGAATATGCAGTATCAGTGTTCTATGCTGGCAAGTAACAATATAGTAACATGTACTCAGCCGCTGATGCGGGCAGGTACAGGAGTCAGTAGGTAAGGAACGGAAGTAAATGATGTGGCCCATAGTTGACAGATGGGGTGAGTTTCCGAGCTGAACCAGAGAAGGCTGATATGGCGTTGCTGACTCTGTGTAGATGAGTGAGAGGTAATGGGATGGGATAAAGGATGGTGGGAGGTGGTGAGGTGGTGAGGAGGATGGATCATGCAATGTGGCGGCGATGGCCTGTTGGCAGCGTGCGGTATCTAATATGGGGAGCGATCAGTTCAGGGAGGGTTTGGGAGTGGGGATTTCACCGAGTACAGTTCTCATTCTTCTGGTTGCATTGACATATTGTATCAGATGCGGTGTGGCAAGGGGGTCGGTTAGGAGAAACTGAGTAGAGGAGGCTCTTCGGCCCAAGGCTGCAGTGAGGATGTGACGCTCACACCGATATTGTGGGCATATGTGGAGGAAGTGATGTACCGATTCCGCTGTTCCTTGACAATGGGGACATGAGGGGCTGACTGACTTATGGATGCGATGTAGGTGCTTATTGAGTGGGGCATGGCCAGTGCACAGGAAGATGTAAAGACTGGTGAGTTTTTTAGGGAATGAAGCAGTGAGTTTGATGAAGGAGCGTTTGAGTAGATTGGGGTCGAGTTGATTCAGATGGTAGTAGTGAGGGGAGTTACGCCACAGGTGTATCCACCACTTTGTGGTATCCTTACTTTGTCGTTCCTTCAGCGCTGATATGCTGAGAGGGAGCATGCGCTGGCGAAGGTAGCAGGGTAGGTGTTTGGCGGAGCTGTTGTTGTGGGGACCTTCTGCCGCTAGTTTGGTGTGCTTGTCCACTTCTTCGTTGCCGTGGACGTCGGAGTGTCCAGGCACCCAGCACACTGTGACATCATAGTTATCGTGAGCCTTAGTGATGCATTGCATCATTCTGCGAAAATGGTCCGCTAGATAGGAAGCAGGGCGTGTATAGAAACTCTCACCGGCTAATATGGAAGCTTGATTGTCAATCAGGATTGATACTGGGAATGATGAGTCTTGTTTAGTGGCCAGTAGCCGTGCTGCTAGTGTGAGGCCTGCTTCTTTGGCTTCAAATACGGTGTGTTCGTCTTTGGTGCCCAGATGGATGCGTAAGGTTCTGGGCCGTTGACCTGCTCTGAAGAGAACTGCCGCCGCTCCAATGTTTCCCTTGTGGCCTGATCCATCACTGTAAATCTGGATCTGATCTGTCAGTTGCTCGCATTCGGCGATGGCCTGTTCCTTGCTATCCGCAATATGCGGCGTCCATGGGTTCTTGGTGGAGGGTGGGCGCTTAGCTGGAGTGAGGGTCTCAATCATTTCAGGGGAGATGTTGAAACGGTGAGTGAGTCGGTGAAGGGACATTCGATGTGAGGTAACATAGCATTTGGCTGCGTTTCGGACAGGGACGAACAGGGGATGTGTTTTGGGGAGAGAGGAGATTCGGGTGATGGCGTGATGACAGGCATCTTGAAGGAGTAAGGTGGTGGGAAGGAGATTGGCGTGAACTTTGAGGGCGTCTGTGGCTGTCGTCCTCATCGCGCTGGTGATGGCGATGGCTGCTAGACGTTGGACGGATGAAATGTGTTTAGCAACACCAATGGATCCTCTCTGCAGAGTGTTGGTGCTGCTACAAAAGATAGGTGAGAACCATAGATCCACGGCGTATAGCATTTTCGGTACTGCTATTGCTAAATACAGCTGACACATCAGGTGTAGTGGGAGGCCATGGGCGGAAGCAGAGAGACGACGTAGCTGTAAGACATAGGCCATTCCTCAGGCGACAGCGTTGTCGGCTTGGGCTTTCCATTGAAGCTCTTGATCTAGGATGACGCCTAGGAATCGGTGTGTTCGAACTGGACGAATGATTGCTCCCTGGATGTGCATGTCAGGGCGGGTCTTTCGTCTGTTCATAGAAAAATCCATTGGTGCGAATTTGTTAGTTTCAAAGCGAGAATTATGAGCTCTTGACCAGTCGTAACCGCCGCCGGGGTGTTCTAACATGTCAACGAGAGTAGCGTGAGTTTTGGTGAAGGTCTTCCCGATAGCGATGAATGCTGTATCATCGACAAAGGCAAGAGTTAGTTCCTTCAACGCTCCACGACCCACTCTGGGTGTGGCAACATCGACTAAGTCCGAGCTATAAATAATATATAAGATCATGGACAAGGGGTCACCTTGTCCGATTCCGTTAGTAACAGGAAACCATTCAGAGACAAAGCCGTCAAATTTCAGTTGAGTCTGGCGATGCGTTAGCACTTGTTCCGTGAATTGAATCAACTCAGCCGGTATCCATCTCATTCGCATGTTGTGGAGTAATCTTTCCGTTACTGCGTTTGGGAACGCGCCTTCAATGTCAAGAAAGAGTACCAATGCTACCTTATGAGAACACCAGGCGTTTTTGATAGTCTCTTCTAGCAGATGGAGAGAGTCGGAGGTTGAGCGTCCCAGTCTCCCCCCGAAATGTGTATTCGGGAGCAGTTTGTGATGTTCTAGAATGTGCGTTAGTTGGTCAGCTACTACTGCTGTGAGAAGCTTTCCAGTGGTATTGAGCAGAGCGATAGGTCTGTAAGCTTTGGGGACAGAATAGTTAGGTTTACCTGGCTTCCTTAATACTACCGTCGTGAATTTTCTCCAGGGCTGGTAGTAAGTGTGATGGGAGAACACTGCGTTGAAGAGATGCTGCAGGTATGAGATGAGGGTGTTCGAGCATTCCTTGAAGATGATATTACAGATCTCGTCGGGGCCTGGTGCCTTGTACCCGCTTAGCTTACCGATAGCGCGCTTGATCTGGTCAGCCGTGATGTAGGGCAGTGGGCCTATGGGGTCAGGATAGGTCGCATCTGGGGGAATAGAACTGTTAGCCGGTGGGAGCGGAAAAAAGGACTTAGCTAGTATTTGACTTTTCTCATCATTGGTGATCGCCTCTCCTAAGGTGCTGTCAGGATGAACAATGGAGAGGGTGGGGACGCACGTCTTGCCGCCATCACGTGGCTCTGACGAAATGTATTTATTAGCAGTCCATAGGTCGTTACCTTTGATATCCTCCAACCAATCGATCCAATGTTGCTTCTTTGTTGCTGTGATCTCGGTAGCATATTTGTCCTTGAGTGTCTTGAGTTCTGTGTGGCTTGGGTGGAGAGGGACTGCTTGCATTTGATAGGTGAGCTTGCTCAACTCCTTGATGCGTTGTTGGAGATCTGATAGGCGTCTCATCCACCAACGTTTCGAATGGGGGCATGGCTTCGAGTGAGGTACGCAGGTTTCCATAGTGGCAGTGATTGAGTGAGTGAGGTGGCATGCAGCTTCCTGGAATTCGGTGTCTGAGGCGAGGGGCTGTGCAGGCTGGCTAGAGATGGCGCGTTGGAGGTGTTCGTTGAACACCTCCCAATCGACGTTGCGCCAGTTGCGGCGAGGTTCAATGGAGGTGCAAGGAGTGGTGAGGTCTAGAGTTAGTAGAATAGGAAGGTGGTCAGTCTTGGGTCCACAGAGTTCCGGAGCCGTTTCGCATGATCAACAGGTGTTCCGTGCTGAAGACGTTGTCTGGGCGTGTCCAGTTGCCAGTACTTACAGATTGCAGTGTGGGGATACTGCAGGGCAGCAATTGGAGCATTCCATGGTCAGCTATAAGATCAATGAGGGGGTTAGCAGCGGCATAATTGAAAAAATGATGATTTTGGATGTCTTCCCAGAGCGGGTGGTGACGATTGAAGTTGCCTAACCAGAGCATGTGGTCGGTTTCCATTGCCCTGATGGAGGTGATGTTGTGTTCTAGAAACTCGTCAAAGATAGTTAGTGTATTATGGTGGGTCCCGTCGTTATAAATATTAAATAGAGTACAGCGTCTGTATGGGCCGGATAGTTGGATGGCCACGACATCCAAGGAGGGGAAAGTGAGTTGTTTTCAGGAGTTGGTGTCGATCTTCGTGCTGATTAGGGTGATGGTCTGAGTACATTGCTGGGGATGGGTGAGATGCTGGGAGGGGTAAAGTACATGCCAGTGATGGTTAGTGCTAGTATTACGGAGAAAACTGATGTGTGGTTCTTGGATGACTAATACGTCCCAGTCAGCTGCCGCGGGACTATTAAGAAGTGATAGCTGGGCGACTAGAGAGCCATTGAGGTTTTGCTGCCATATTCATAGTCTTACATTGTTGCTGATGGCGTGATTAGACATGAGTAGGAGATGGGGAGGGGCTGCTAATTTTGGGCGAGGAGGTGAGTAGTTTGGAGGAGGCGGAGGAGGAGGAGGCGGAGGTAGTAGAGAGGTTTGGGATGTCGAAGTTCAGGGGCAAGTATATTTCATTCAGAATATCATTAGCGGTGGGGTGTAATGCGGGGGAGTTAGGATGAGAAATGAGAGGAGGTGTCGGAGGACTGTCAGGGCGTGGGAACATAGGGAAAGCGATGGTGGTCTGGCGTAGGGTGCGGTTCAGTTTTGCTGGGTGGGATGCTTGTGGAGGGGTTGGAGAGCGGGTTGGAGAGCGAGGTTTGTTAGGTTTGGGAGGAACAATGGTGTGGGTCCAGGCTGCGTTAGTAGGGAAGTATGGCATCTTGTTTTCTGGGAATTTTTCGTCGAGTAGATCACATCTACGAATGAATTCTGGGCATTTTCTGCTCCAGCTAGTGTGGCCGTTGCTCCGGCAGTTGGTGCATCTGGTAGTACGGTAGGTGTTGCATTGGGATGTGATGTGTGATTCTGCACATGTTCTGCACATGTTGGATGGTTTGGAGCAATTGCGAGCGATGTGACCGAATCATTGACATTTGGCGCAGCGGATGGGTTCCTTTTTATCCTTGTGAATGCTGACGCGTTCGTTATCTATACAGATACCGTCTCATAGGATATTGTTGGCCGTGAAGGCATCTGCCACCTGAAGGAGGGTGAAGGCTTTTCGTTGTTCTGAGGATCGGCGTGCCAGAGGTTTGATCCATCTAATAGAGGTTAGGGAGTCGGCTGGCAGATCATTTTCGGCCTCAACTTGGTGAAGGAAGTTGGCGTCGTCAAGCTGTAGGTGAATTGATAAGTACTCTAGCACTAAGGCAAATGTTCTAGAGTGGAACGATACTGTTGATTCAAATTGTTCCTAGAGTAGTGAGCATCCGGATGGGCCTCGGAGCCATTCAGCCAGTTCTTCAGAGTCCAATTCTACAATAACACCTCCGTTCTGTAGTGTGGTGACCACTCTAACATATCCCGTGGGCGTATTGTTGTCCTTGATGTTGCCTATGGCTTCTCTGATACGAGTAGCGATGTCCTTGTTGGATGTACCCGGTGGGAATAGGTCCGTTCCCGGTTTGGGGTCAAGCAAGATCTGTTGTGCACAAATGGCTGCCCTCCTGATGACTTGGTCCACTTTGGGGGGGAGGTTGTTAGCAACTACCGAACTATACGTTGGTTGGTTGGGAGTAGAGTTGGACATGGGCGTGGCGAACTGGGAGGAGAGGTGGTTGATGCATTCCTGTGTGGTGTCTAGTGACGGCATTAGTAGCTGAATGGTGTTTTGGCAATCTGTAACTGTAGCATAAAGGGCATCTGCTGTTTCTTCCAAGCGATCTGCGGCTGTGGAGATGTTCCCTTCTTGTTCAGTTCACTCATCTCTTGCTAGCCGATGAATTCGTTCGGCCTTGTCTAGGGAGGACGTTAGCGTATCTTCAGCCTTCTTTGCAGTTTCTGCTAGGGCTTCTAATGCGGAATGTAGTCCTGCAATTTGAGGAGCGAGAGCTGCAATGGCATGGTCGACAAGTTTGTTTGTGATGGCGTCCGACAGAGTGTCCGCTAGCTGCTTTGATGCTGCTTCCGCAATGTCGCAGACAGCGTGTTTCTTCAGTATGAAGGCTACCGCTCTGATTGCTGAGATAATTGGGATTGGGGTAGTAGCAGACATTTGCGTGATGTGGAACAGGATGGAGACTAGGTGAGTTAGCGAGTATGGTTGGCCCTCTTGGCATAGTAGCTTAGACGATAGAAATTTCTCTGCGCTGTCAGTATCCATTACATTATTGGGCATGGCTATGATTTCCTCAGTGGTGGATTGGGTTCTGATGGTTCTGCGGGTATTAGGACCTCCGGTTGGGGGTGGGGTGTTGGCTTTGGGAGGGCCGGTGCCAGTAATGGTGCCCGGTTTACCTGGTGGCATATTAGTGGGAATTCAAGTTATTTACTTATCTAAATGATGTTTTTGAGGTTTTTCTGGGGTTTTTGAGTTGAGTAGGGGCTTGGGGAGGCGCTGTTGGGCGCAATGTTGGTTGGAGAGTTCCGGGGTCCTAGTCGGGGTGCCACTTGGTTCAGGTCCAAGAAGCAATCGCATTGATGTTCGCACCCCTGTAATGGACATGGAAGTTCAAGGTGCCAGCGAGAAAGCAAAGGATGTGTTTGGCCACTGTGTAGTGGCATGGTGAGGGGGAGGCATTGTACTGCGCAAGGCGCATCATGGCCACTGCAATGTCTGGTCTATTGTAGAGTGCCAAGTAGAGCAGCTCACCAATGAGCTTGTGGTACTCTGCATGGAGGTCCTCAACAAAGGGATGGACATTGGTTTCTCGGCTGAAGGGAAACTTAGGATCCATGGGAAGGTTGATGGGATGGCAGTCGAGCATGCCATGTTCTTCGAGGAGGTAAGAGATGTACTCGGACTGATGCATCCAGAGTTCCCGCAACAACCGAGAACATTCAAATTGGACCCCAAGGTGCTTGGTCACAGGTCCCAGGTTGGCTAGACTGAAATACTCTGCTATCTGTGTCTTAACCCACGTCAAGAAGACCCTACCATTTGCAGCTGCAAGTTCATCATCTACATGCCAGGCAATGATGCACACAGTGCATACACCATTGGCATCTGTGTGATCGTAGATGAAGTCCGCATAGTCCACATCACAGCGTAGGAACCTGAGACAAGTCAGAACCTCGCACAGAAGCTTGTACCAATCGTACGCAGCTTGCTTGAGGCCGTACAAGGAGGAGAGCAGGTGACATACAAGACGTGCTCTGTTGACGCCAGTGCGCTCAAAACCAGGTGGTTGGCGCATATAGACATCTTCCTGCAGCTTACCCCAAAGAAAAGCGCGCTTCGCATCAAACACATCCAGTTCCCAGTCAAGTTGAGCTGCCATGGCTGAGAGAATGCGAATGAAGGCTGGTTTGGCAATGGGTGTGAATGTCCTCCCGAAATCTACCCCAGGTACCTGTGAGAACCCTTGTGTGACCAAGTGAGCTTTAAAAACAGAACCACCCTTCAAGTCTGACTTGAATTCGAGCACCCAGCGACATCCGATCGCTGTGCGCTTATCAGGTAGGGGTACCAATTCATACACATTCATCTCAGACATGAGATTCATCTCCTTCCTCATAGCTGCGAGCCAGTGATCATGATCCGGCCGTCGTATGGCCTCATCGTAGTTGTGCGGGGGGACCTTAAGGTCATAGCCTGGTGCGAGGGGATTATGTCTGGTGTCGCTGTAGATCACAATGCATGCTTGCTCGACTACGATTAGATTTGCTAACGCGATGGTGAAGCCCACCATAAGTGTCTCCAGCTTTATAGCATCCTCATCCTCAACAGCAAAAGCGGTGCTTGGGCCAGGTGTATTGTGCACAGGTAGGTCAGCTTCCTCAGAGCCAAGCAACATTGGACTGGAGACAATCAGGGCTGGACTCACTACAGTGCCCTCTGGTGCATCAGGCGGCAGAACACCTCTGATGTGGGCAGTCTGAAGTTCATGCTAACGAGCAAGTTGTGTTTGATCAGCCACGAGAGAGTCCTGATACACCATACCTTTGGCAGTGGCCATATGCTCATGTCCTGACTTACAAGGTGGAGGAGCAGGAGCTGGGGGCAGAATTCTCGCAGAGGCAGGAGGGGATGGTGGTGGAGCAGCAGAAGGATGAGGAGGAGCCAGGTCATCATCATCAGAATTGTCTGAGTCAGAGAACATGAGGCCTTCGAAATTCTCATCAAAGATGACATCTCTGCTGTTGAAGAAGGTACCTGTCACGGAGTCTCATAGTCGCCATGTTGGACTTAGACGTACATGATGACTGTACAAGCACAGGAGTAAAAGGATTAGTAATACATAGAAGTATGAGTAATGTAGGGAACAACTAATAGCCGGAGTTATCCGAGATGGACAAGATTTGTCATTGACTCGCGGACCATAGACAAGTCTGCGCTTACATATACACGGACCAGGTACTTACATTTAGCATACCTTAGTATATATACTGTAGTATTATTTTGAATATGAATGAAGTCAATTGAATTATCTCAAAGTCTTCATTAAATCTACACTAAAGTTTACAGGTTATGAGCCCTGCTACTACCATGGATACAATGCTCCACAGCTCCTCATCATTATATAATATCCCCCAGCTCTCCGACAACGGAACAAACTGGATAACCTATAAGGAAAGGGCCCAAATGGTGATACAAGCGCGAGGTTTGATGCGCTATCTTGATGGTAGGATGAAGGAGCCTGTACCTTTCAAGATCGACTCACAAGGACAAGCACTGAAGCCAAACAAATCATATCAACTTTCTCTCAAGTATCAAAGTTTCAGTCTCATTCTTACTCAGAAGTCTGGTGTTGTCTCTTTTGTCCACTAAAGACTTAGGATAGTCTTGTGGGGAGACTTTGGGTGTTGACAGTGAATCACTGACCTCAGACATCTGCATGTTATATGGGGCCAAAGTGGTCATTTGCGAGTTAGGCTTTAGCTATTGAAAAGGGGACTTGGTACTGAAAGCCAAGGATGTCTGTTCCTGAGTCTGTTTAATACTCATCGTGAGTTCCTTGGCAGCAGGTTAAATATTAGGCTAAGAGTGCTATGGTAGCTCTGACTAGGTCTGACAGTAGTCTCACCTGTTTTGTTCTTGAGGGGGATTACCATTGTAACTCCACACAACTTGCTGCACTAAGTTTGTGTATGAATCATTGCTGCTGTGTGAAGTGTTAGGAGGAGTGTCTGTTTGTTTTGTGTCATCTCTATACTGTTAGGGTGACTGTGTCTCTTGATATTTTTGTTGTTGTTGTTGTTACCGATTGCTGATCAATCGGGTTCTGTTTCTGTTATCATTGTGTTTTGTATCCATACTGTTGGATTGACTGTTGACTGTTTGACTGTTGACTGCTGACTTTTGTGCAAAGCCATATATTGCTGACTGTATCTTAGGAGCAAAGACAAGCCACCCACGAACAACCACATTATCAGTCATTGGTATTTGTCTGAATCGCTGACCATGGAGATATTTGGTTTTATAGGTGTTTATCTATAGATCATCTATCTAAGAAGACAGTGTATGGTCATCAAGGAATACTATGAAGTACTTCTTGCCGTGGGGAGTCACGGTGGGTATGGGCCCACAGAGGTCTGAGTGGATGAGCTCAAGGAAGTGGGAGGCTGGTGGCTACTCGGATGAGGGATATGGTTGGCGTGGGTGCTTTCCCATGATGCACGACTCACACTTTGACAGCAGTGCTTTCGACTCGATGGAGGCACCAGTTGTGAATAGAGGGAGACGACGAACCACTTCTCCTCCAAGGTGACCCATGCGCGCATGTCATAGGTCGAGGGACAGGGGCACTTTCACGAATACACTGAATTCCAAGACTGAAGGTGAGTTCGGGGCTGAATCAACAGGTGGTGGTAGGAACTCCAGGTCTATGAAACACAGTTTGTTCACCAGTGGCAGGGATCCCAAAGGTGTTCCCTGATAGGCGAGATCACACCTCAGAGGTGCAACACAAAAGTTGCACTCCCAACCGCAGTCTACCATGTATCTGACAGACAAGAGGTTCATCATCGCATCTGGTGCATGAAGACAGTTTGTCAGCCACACATGATATTGCTTCCTGCCAATCTTCAGGGCCACAATGCAGTCCCCTTAACTGGAAGTGGTCAGACTTCCGTGGTTGGCAGTGTGTACGACAACTGGGTCGGCAGTTGAATATGCCCAGAAGGAGGAACGATCACGGATGAGCATCGAGGTGGTCCCAGAGTCAAGGATAGTGGTGAATGCATTGGAGACAAAGGCTGCAAGGTGAGGTGCATCATCTAGTTCCACAATGGAGGCGCACAATAGGTCAGCCAGGAAGGTACCTGCTGCAGCAGATGATCTGGTGAATGCCGTGATGGATGAGGAGGTGTTTGGCGCCATGACGAGTGCAGCGACAGCAGGAGGAGTTGGAGTAGACGCAGGCGCGACAGCACTTGCCGCAGTCTCCCTGGGTTTCTTACCTTTCTGCCAAGGCGCCTGGCCTTCCATCCCCCCACCTTTCCCATAACAGTGGGGATGATCGTGATCTCCCTTCCCGCAACCAGGTGTTGTGCAGAACACACCCTCAGGATTGTGCTGGTGCTTCCATAAACCTGTGATCGAGTTAGTATTTCCTCCCCTGGATGTGATCACAGTGTTCACATACTCACTCCCAGGCTTCCCCGACAAAGATCTATTGTCAACTTGATGAGATGCTTCTGCGGAGATGCATGCGACACAGTTTTCATACGTGAGGGGAGTGCCGGTGGCGAAAGTGTCCTGAAGATGCTGTTCAAGCATAGCTCTGAACTGGAGCCAACAGCCTGAATGTGGCAGCCCGCAGAGAAGCTGAAAGATGCTGTCTTCGTCGGGATAGGAGGCACCCATATCCAACAGGTGAGTGCCAAGTGCCAAGTGATGTCTGATATAGTTGGCAGCATCCGCCAAGTCCTTCATTTGGAGAGAAGAGAGTAGAACAAATGACGTATTGAGAGCTAATGTCTGTGCGACCATAGTGGTCTGCGAGTATCTTCCATGCTGTGCATGCAGAGACAGTGTGGTCCTCGCCCACAAATTGTGCAACTGAAGGAGAGAGGCGCCGGGTAATTATACCTTTGGCCTTGAGGTCCTTGATGAGCCAAGCATGTATTGTGAGCATCTCGTTGGCTGTGGGAGCAAGTGGGTCTGCAGGGTCAGGTATGAAGGAAGGAATGCCCAAGATATCGCCGGGAACTATAACTTCCATGATGTGACACCATAAGTCTTCAATGCCTAGAGCGGTGCGGACTTCACATCTCCATGCGAAGTAAGTGTCCGAACCTGTAAGTTCTGGAATATGATTGAGTTTCCCCATAATGGAGGAGAATGCAGATACAGAGATTGAGTCGTTGAGACGTGAGTGACTTCATATTCAAGTTGAGGTTCCACTTCAGAAAGCAGGGCTCATAACCTGTTAGGATCTAGAATAGAACAGGCTCAGAGGTTGAAGACAACGACTATAATCATTCTTAGTACCTAGAATAGAACACGCTGTGTAGAGTACAAAGTGAGAGAAAGTCAGCAAGACAAATAACAGTGCACATACCTCAGAGGTTGAAGACAATGACTGAGGTATGAACGAAGTGGGAGAACATGTTTTAAATGATGAAACAAATCATGTGCATATTAGGTAATGTGGGGAGAAGGTATTCTAGGTAAAAGACAAAAAAGGAGAAAGATGACGAAGTTGAAATGCTAACAATGGATGGGTCCAGTTTGGTCCAGTTCTCTAGCAAATTCTCAGAACTGAGAACCAAACCTATGGTTCAGTTCTCTCCACAAACAGAACTGTGGACCAGACCATTGGTTCAGTCCAATAACAGTCCAGTTCCAGTTCATCAAGGGTCCAAACTCTGAACCAGACCATCCAAATAGCCCCAAAAAAATTCATTGGCCGAGATGTAGAGTAGTGCAAGATAGTAGCTATATAACAAAGAGAAAATATAACTACTCACTATCTTCATCTGCATCATCATGGAGGGCAGCAATCAGCGCATCCAAGTGCTGCTTGGCATCACTAGCGGTGGATATGTGACCATTGCAGTATGCACTCTTCAACAACTGCAAGCTCTCAAAAACATCTGTTTTGAGATGGTTCCGTCACTTGGTTCCCGTCAATCCGCTGTAAAGAGTAGATTCCTTGTGGGCCATACAAAAAGTGTCACCTTAAGACTCTAAGTGCGAGTGAGATGTTCATCCCAAAGAGACTGCCTATAGGATTATCTCTTGATATAAATGCAAGGGATATCTTGTTAAGATTGAAGGAGAGAGAACAGAATAATACCTCTAGTACGTCTGATGTTCCAATGAATTGTCTGAAGTGTCTGATGGGTCGTCTGGTGTGTCCGATGGATGTCCGACACTGAGAAACGAAGGTCCGAAGTCATCCGAGGCTTCTGGTGTGCTTCCGGTGAAACAATAAGGTTTCTGGTTGAAAATATGGCGGTTATTGAAGTATAGAACTCTTGCGTAGTACGACTAGCAAAGTCCGTCAAAAGACTTAAGGATTTCAATAGCAAAATGGCAGCAGTAAGGCCAAACAATTGTTCCGAATGAACAAAAATCAATTGCATGAAGTACTAAATTTCGAAAGTGACAACTACTAACTATGACTCGAAGCAAGGGAAGTGAAGTGCGTTGCGAGAATCTAGTGAGCCAGAATATATCCTATGGCATGAAAGTCCAGAATCTACGTAGGCAAAAACTGTAGCATGATAAGACATCCGAAATGTAATCAGACTCAAGGTGAGTTGCTACAAAGATATACATGTAATAATGCACGAGGAGCATATCTATACATATTAGCAAGGATTTTCGACATATGTGCCCCTAGACATAATCAATAACAGATAACCAAGTTAAAAACGCACCAGCGAAGTCAAACAGACAAGGATAGGACATGGTACAGAGGATCGGAAAAGCTAGAAAGGCCTCGGAAATGGGCGGACGACCTTTGGACGACTCAGACAAGCGTGTGGAACTTTCAGAAGATCAGAAGTGTGTCAGGAAATGTAATATGTGATTTTGATCATATATGTGTCCAGCGCCGACCTGAGTGTTACACCGTCACTCAAAAAGGCATGTTCTGAGGGTGTAGAAGAGCCTTGTATGGGCAAGTAGTCCCTGGCCATGCGCAAAAGAGTCAGGTACTGCAACTGGTGGTGCTGTACAAATCTTGATTAGTCAACTCATATGCTTGTAATAGCATAAAAACTCACCCCCCACCAACCTACAACATCATCAGTCTGCTTGAGAGGACTTCCAAGATAAGCTGTAAGTTTAGTACAAGGGTTCAGCTGGGTGTAATCTGATGTGAGATGTGCTTGCACAGCTGCAAGTACCCAAGAACAGCCATACTGACCATGCAAGTCAGATGTCCCTTGTTTGTTGTCGGCCTCTACAGCAACAGAGATTAGGGCCACATAGTACTCGTTGAACTATGGATATACTAATCAGCCTGTGACAACCATGAGGGAAAAAAATTATCACTTGTCTGAGCCTATCAAGGCCAACATTTAATGACACCTTGTCCCACTGATGTTTAGCATATGCAATCCTGACATTGGGGTTGAGTGCTTCAAAGCCAGTAACTCATCAGTATCATCATAAGTGAAAAGGTATGAACATACCAAGGCAAATAAAATATATGTCAGTATCCTTTATTTTGTGACATCACTTCACAACATTTTCCAAAGCCTTTTGAATTGTGTCACTGACTTTGGAAAATCAAGGGAGCTTGGCCATGTTTTCCCACAACTTCTGTAAAAATTCAAGGACAGGAATCATCTGCCAGATAGAAGGGTTGCATGAGCTGGAAAAGGTTTGTGTAGCACTTGCTGGTTCCTGTCATTGTTGTCAGTATACAAAGAATATAAAACATGTAGCTAGTCGTAATGATGAACCTGTAGAACCTCATGCATTAATTTTAGTTTTTCCCAGTCCCTTCTGTCGAGTCGAAAATCTGCATAGGACTTCCCTTTGAGGTTCAGAACATCTTTGCTGTTGTCAGCGAGCTCAACAAAAAGATTGATGCCCTACCATAATGCCACAATTAGCTTTTAAAATATAGTATATGAGAGAGATGTGCCTTCTGAAGTAACAGCATGTGTGAAATGAAACTATGCATTGAAGCCCAGCATGTCCGCACCCACTGCATCAGCTTAAGGGTAGGAACATCTGCCTGCTTATACGATTGAGTGAAAAAGTGCAAGCCTATGGTGATGTACAAATCTGTCATATGTACTGGTCAGTAGGATATCAGAAACAAGGGCTGCAAGATAGCATACCTGCTTCATAAGCACTAGTGCCTTTCCAATTGTGTCCTCAACTCCAGATTCCTTGTCATCATCATCATCCTCCTCCTGGTCACCCTTGACATTAACATCCTCCAAGTCGGCCTCTAAAGCATCCAGATCGACATCTTTACCTTCCAGCTGAGCACATTTGAATGCTGCCTTGATCTTTTTGAGAAGCTTGTGAGCTGATATTGGTGAGACAGTAGTGACAAAACATCCGGCAGCAAGGTTAATGGTATGTTCCATATATTTGTTCAAACAGTGAGATGTGCAAACATATAGATGCATATCACAGTTACCTGACATGACCTTGTACAGGATCCCACATCTTCACACTGGCATCCTTATCAGCAAAGGCATCAAGGCACATGTTGTTACTCAATGCATTATCACAGGTGAACCAACCAACCTGATTGTTATTTAGTATCACATAGATCAAAACAAATAAAAACTTGCTTTTGGACGAAGACTATACCGGTCAACTGTGCACACAAGTAAATTGACCATATTTGCTCCAGTATGATGTCCTTCAATGAGCAAAAAAACTAGCTTCTCAGTTCGAAGTTTCCAGTCATTAGGTTTATCTGGTTGTGTGTGGATATAATGGCTGGTAACAGACAAAAATGGATCACCAGGGTCGGATGTCCAAGTATCAAATGTGAATGAAACTTTTCCAGGTATGTCCTGTAGTGAATTCACTGTTAAGATGGTAGATATCATAAAGAGAAAAGAAAAACACCTTGAGAATATCTTTCAGATGTGCTTCAGTAGCTGCTGCTTTCTTCATGATTTCCTGGCGAACAGCCTTACAGTGCAGAATGTCATTGTCAGACAAAGATGGTCGGAGGTAAGTTAGTAGGCAACAGAATGGGCCTTTTTCCACAAGTTGGAATGCCTGTAGTTTTGAATTAGATGTTGCTCCTACCTTGATGACAAATGGTGGAGCCTTACCTTGTCCTCGCACACAATCAACTCCATGACATAGTCAAGAAGGCCACTGGTTGTAAATGCAGATGCGCATGGCTGATGAACTACAATCTCATCAAGACTTTATTGACTGAAATGTAAGTTAATGACAAAGTCAAATGTCAGTGTGGGATCAAATATACCTGTTGAGGGTTCCAGTTGCATTGGACTTTGGACACACCCTTTTGTTCAAGGGAATATCTAATTTCTTGCAATGTTCTTGATAAACCTTGATATGATTATGATGCCTGTATTCTGTCGTCAGCAAAAATACATCAATCACTGATGTGGAATACTTGCCTTGAGATATGAGTATGGAGGGTTGACATGCTGCCCTCAAAGAAGCATTGTCTCATGGCAACACCATTCTTCCTAGCAAACACAGTTTTAGGCATCTTTCAAACAAAAAATTGAAGGCCTGCTGGCAGACTGTGCACATGTATCCTGACTTGACCAGCCCAATATGTGGGTCTACGTGATCATTTTTCTTGGACGGTGAGTCAAACCCTAGTGTGTACATGACAAAATTGTGAATGAAAACAATCCTAGTGACTCACCTTACAGTCCACATCTTCCATAGCTTTTGTTGATGCATATGCATGCTCTGCATCATCCTCAGCTTCAGTGTCACCACCTACTGCATCAGGATGGTCGAGATCAGTACCACCAATATCTACATCACCATCAGATTCTCCATCATGAATGGAAGGAGTAGGGCTTGCAATATTCTTGCATGTGACCCATCATCTGGTAACAGCTAGATCATCGGCAGCTTTTCATTTACCTTGTGCAGTACTAGATGATGCAACATTGTCAGGATCAAGTATCCTCATTAAAGGTCAAGGTGCTCGAGTAGAATGATGAGTGCCAGCTATGATAGCTGCAGGGGGAGCAGCACCAGCAAAGAATGAATGTAATAGAGTAGATTTGGTCATAGATGAGGAGAGGATAGGGTGCTCATCATCCACATCTTTTAGCTTGCCATTTGGGCCAACAGTGCTGTCAGACATCATGAGTTGTGTTCAGTCAATGAGAAGTCAGTTTGCCAGCTAATATACCTTTTGAATAGTGCAAACAGGTTATGGAAATGGAGGCGATGGGTTCTAGATATCATTCAATGATAGGTCAAGAAATATCTTGCAACAAATTACATGAGTTGCTAATTGAAAATTGAACATAACTTCATCGAGTGATTCTGAAACATTGTGTCGTCAAGGAGTCTGGCTCACAGATGTGTGCTGCTGAGAGTAAAGTCTCAATATCTGTCAAATTAATGTAGATTAATGTAGATCAATCACTGTATAGAGCGAAATCATATACAAGATGAGCGAAAGAAGTTGAGCTTGTACCACGGTTGACAAAGTGTCAAGCAACTTGAATTACATGAACCAGCACATTTAACATAGATGCAGCCAGGTATATTTTTATTTCACTTCAAAGGTACAACTAATACTGATATTAGACTACAACATACTGTTTTCAGATCTCCACTGGTCTAATGTATCTGCATGGTTCAAACAGGTTCAGCAATTCCTACAGGTCATTGAACTGGGAACTGGACCAATGGTTCAGTTCCTCTTATTGCCCAAACCTTGGACTGGACTTCAGTCAAGTTCATAATGGTTCAAGTTCGAACCGCCATTCTGAACTGAACTCAGCCATCACTAGTCAGGTCTAAAGACTATGTCAGCAAATTAAATGAGTCCTATATCACATACTGTACTATGTACTAGTACACATTATGTCTTGATCATCACAGAGATACTATCTAGCTTTGAATAATGGTAGAAGGTCCATACTATAATCACTACATTGTTATTGGTGACAAACATCATTATGTGCATGGGTGCTGTCCTGCTACACTTGTGTTCTGCACTTTACTTGCTTAGGCCCATGCCCCCTGTTGTATTTGCACCAATTTCTCATCCATATCAGCAAATTGATTGATTAATCATTCCTATCTGTTTTTTTGATTTTTTACTGTCCATCTCTGATTGCACAATTTGCATCTTGTTGGCCTTGCAAACTTAGAGCTTATTTGTTCTTACTGCACAAAATTCAAGCTCTATTAAGTCATTGTTGGATTCTGGATCGAAGGCTGAGCAAGAGATGTCAGAGTGAAACATTGTGAGTGCTACCCAAAGGCACAATGGATGACAAAGTGACATCAGCTGAGGTACACAATATGCAACCATTTATTTTCTATGCTACATCATATTACCTATCACTATGCTAACTAGCTTAAGACTACAAGTCATACAAACGAGCATCTCGGTCTGTTTTCCCAAGACTGAGATGTGAGTCAAAGTCCCCTGTTTCTGTTATTGCATCAGAGCTAACTATCCATAGAATATATTCATTCTAGGTACTTATAGTCCTACATGGGAGTCTGTTTTCCCAAGACTGAGATAATATATTTGTTCTAGCTGATCCCGTTTGTCTTTGCTCATTTCAAATTGCTTGAGTCATGTGTGAGTCTAAGATGGAAAGCTTATATTAAGATGAATGTCTTTGAGAAAGACCAACTTATTCTGACTTGGCCACCAATTCAAGCCCATTAAGTTAATTTAAGCAATGTGGTGTTTTACTGATGCTAATATATCAAACCTACAGGTACAGGTATATTTCACCATGCAATTATTTGTTTAATTTGTTCAGTGGTGCCCCTCATGATTGACGTTCAGACAAAATGTTCACTGATATTTTATATTTTCCTTGTTGTGCAAGATCTCTTTAACATTTGAAATTTTAAATGTGCTTAGATGACAACCTAAATATTAAGTATTATCTTAATATTTCGCACGACATCCAAATATGTCTTAAATATTGCAAACCCCGATGTGTAACATACAACCACAAGTGTCTGTAACGCTCAAGCTAAGGATTTTATTTCAACGCTTTTGCCGATGAAGGTGATTCATTTTTGTCCGCTGATGTGACGTTACTTTAGAACTACGGGCGAAGCGCCTTGAACGTTCTGAACGACACTGCAACTCGGCGAAGTCAAGTTTACGTGCCGGTTAAAACCTTTAGGCACTGGCAGATTCAGCGTCTCGACTCTCGCAGCTCTGAGTGGTTTGACTGACACTTGACTTTGACAGTTGATTCGCTCAGACTGAATACGGGCCGACGGCGCCAATCATAACTATAGCAAAAATATATTGCAGTCGCGTGTGCGAAACATGCCATGGCCCATGGGGGGCTCCTCATGACTCCCCGACAAATATAAATCCACTATTTTGATCACAATGCCATCTACCTTAACAGGCAGATCAAATCCCAGTATTTGGTACTCGGTACTAATCCACCTGTGTCGTTATGAAAGGAGCACAAACGGAAGGTATGAAGGACAGCCAACCGTTCCTCGGCGCGTAACTTCAACGCCCAGGGAAATCGGTTCGTGCAGAAGCCGGATGTCTGACAAGTCAAGGGCCATCATGTCCTATCACCTTGTTGAATAATGAGGGTCTCCAGCGTCAGGTACCGGGGGATGAAAGAGACGCTGGCTAAGTCGTAAACCAAGGAAGGTGGTGCAATCTATGCGAGCCGAAACATATAAAAGCCTGCTTGCTGAGACTCTAACTACAGAACTCGAGCTCTTCAATCCACAATCAATCTCAACTACTACCACACTTTGTGTTTTAACAATCCGAAACAATGTCACCCCGACCCTTCGTCAGGAATTTGACCTTCCAGTCGTGAGTGTCCATGATCTCGCTTTGCACAAAATTTTCACCCGACGTTTCGCAGCAACGACCTCGGCAAGGAGGTCACGATCATGCTCGCTTGGAGTCCCAACGTGGATGGCCTCTACGAGGACGTCTTCCCGATAGTTTGGAAGTAAGTGCGCCTACTCGTGTCTTGGACGATTTCAAACCTTGCGATTTTTTCAGAGTCAGCAAATTCGGAAAGTCGGGTGGGTGTTCCTGTTCTCTTGCTGCCAAGATCCCGACTTACGTATGAGCCCTCTTTGCAGGTCCATACAGGGCTACCGCGACCTACACGGCCCAGTAAGATAATCGACAATATCAATAGTCTTGGAAGTCGCTTATATATTGTATAGGCTTGCATTCGCCAGAGCCCAAGTCGAGAGTGGGAAGGTCATCAGCGCTGCGACCTCCGTCAATATCAATGTGAGCGACTCTCATCTATTCTAGTATCTAGTACCAACGCAAGCCATGATGCAGAACAACGAGAAAACAACCCTGACAGAAGCCAACGATGTCTATCATTTCTCTGTAAGTCTAGCTTCCGTCGATTTTCATCTCGATCACCAACGAATACCTCCTGTAGCCCCCTCAGGCGGGAACCTCTGGCATCTTACAGGCCCAGAACCATACTGGGAGTATTCAAGAAATAGCAGTCGGTTTGTGACTATCATCATCTCCTCTTCTTTCACCTGAGCGTATTGTCCTCCTCCAGGCTTCGTAAACAAAGGAGATTTTATGCCCACACCCGTACTCTACTTCAGCGATGTTGGGTATGTCATATTTCCTGTATTTCTCCTTCAGAGGGTTCACAATATGAAATGCAGAGATGGCAGTCGCGTCACAGCAAAGTTCACACCGGTCCTGCGGGCCTACATCACGTCGGACTATGAAGAGACCTCTATCTTACGAGGTCAAGTCGACACCCCTGCGATCTGGTCGCAGGACCTCACTGGGCTTGCTCAGAACACAACCTGGAACCTCTCGCGCGACGCGTCCAGTGGACGTTACACGCTCACCCATGCTTGATCAAGGAATGCGACATTGGTGAGCCTAGATATCTATTCTGTGATGTCTGTACCTCAACGTTTACTGTGGTTTCATAGCATCTTCGTTCAAACCAATGGCCTTACTTGGTTGCTTTTCTCTTTATAAGATTGCTTGTATGTGACGGATTTTGGGAGATTTAAGAGTTGTAGAACTTCTTATGGTGCTTTATCTATGTGTTTGAAATCTTGCACTTTGTTGGATAGGATCTCTCTCGAGTGCATGTCAAGATGTCGGCTTTATGAAACCATTGACCTACCGAACATTAACGCTCCACCTGACAGCGGTTAGATACAGCGTTGTGTGTGATTTTGAGATTGTATTTATTGAATCTCCAAATAAAAAAACTTATTCATTCAACCACCCTCGGCCTCGAGCGATGAACCTGACAAATCTCAATTGCGAGATCTGCAGATTACCACGATGTCAAGCCGTTCGCTCAGTACTGTTGATATTGAAGGAAGTAGGTACTGCCGTGAAGTTCTGCCATGCATCTCATTTCACTTAATTGCACTAGCAGACGGAAACGGAGTGTGGTGCTCACTGCTCGGTGTCAAAGATCATACCCTGTTCCGTATTCAGTCATGGACGCTCAAGACAACATTGGGCTAGTTCCCGATCCCTCTTTTTCATGCCTCAACAAAACCCTCTTCTGAATCATCCAGAGGCCATCATTCTAGACAAGGACTCACACCAGAGAGTCTACTACTTATGGTCTGTGGTCTTCCGATTACATCGTGTGACGAGGTTGATGCATTATTGTTTCGCCGCAGAAAAATACGAAATGCCCAGGCCTGTCTCGCTCACTTTATGCATGCTTATCATAACGCCTTTTTAGATCTCTGCGTCTATATGCAGCTGCAACCCGCTGCGGATTGGAAGAAGAGGCCAATTGTGCATCTGCGCAGTCGCTCGCTCTCAACATCTACGCACTAGAACATTAACCCATCCTTCGAAAAATAAGCACAGGCGCTGTGCTTGACCTAATAAACTTGCATTGCAATCGACGCGAGGGTATCCGGAGACGGCTTAATGAATGGATGTACGGCCGCCAGGAGACACGGTCGTTGATGTGGGATGGATTGATTGGCCTGAGGTGACTACGTGTTGGGATTCGGATGCCAAGTACTCTAAGACTGAGTATACTACGTGTGTTGTACGACAAGGTTGCATCTCATTCGGGATTGTATTGACAGCTTTCCTAGTAAAACGAGATGAAACGTACTAGTCGTGCACCCTTGAACACAATAGATAGGCTACTTTAGTTGAACAGGGCAAATCGGAAATTACCCTCATTCATTCTCGTCTTCCAATAAATCATTGATATATGAAGCTTTGAAGTCTGGGTGCGCCATTATCAAAAACCATTCAAAGGTGCTATGTACAAAAAAAAGTGAAATTTCAGCTATAAATTGCGACAGATTTGAAGATACCAGCCATAAAGCTTAGCTCTATATGGCAACATAATATCAGCAAGAATTGTGTCAAAGTAATGACTCGAGATTGCGCATCGACACAAGTGACGGTGGAAATGCAAGTGGCAGTGGATTACTGTACGAGTTCGGCTAGTGGGGTTCTCGCAAGTCGAAGTCAAATGTCGGAAACAAGACTCAGAACGGACAGGGCTAAATAATTTGCTGAATGCCAAGATACTGTGCAAAGACCAGTTGGAATTCAAATAGCGTATTAACCTATACGTGTTTTGTCGTAATTAACAAGGAGAGGTAGCAGCGTGCGCTACTATGACAGTAGAGTTTGAAGATGATAGATGATAGCAGGTACACTTGCGAGGACTGAAGAAAAAATTTGTATGTACGTGAATGCAATATCAAGTTGGATGGTGGGTATAGAAAAAGATGGTGGATATACGATAGCATGGTAGGTATGGTTCACTTTCTGTTGCGAGATTTAGAAACGCGAGGTTGTGGGGGCGATGGTAGACTGGCACCAAGGCCATGGACGGGAACATAATCCGCGTCAATTTGATCGCACTTGAGATGCATCAAAAGATTATAGACGAACACTTGTTCGTACCTGCAAAAACATCAATATAGATCGACAAGGACATCATCGGAATGCGCACTGGGCATTTGTGAACACGACGGTCATAGATTCCGAATTACACCTCAGCAAGTTTGGCGCCATCACCAGTGCCAGATTCGCCGACGTCATCTTCGTCGCCGTCTGTACCTTCTCCTCCAAAAAAAACTGCAAGAAGCTGACTAGAAAAATAACGACCCGTCTGTTTATCGTAGGCAGACGTCTAATGAGCTGTATGCACGTTTCAGGTTCGTGAGAATGCGTGATGCAGTCGTTGTACATCTCTTCGGGTACCAGTGGGTCACATAGCTCACGCAACCAGAGCTTCAACAACGAAGCTAGTACATGCGGATCATCAACGCTGTCAAGCGTATAATAGCCCCTATCAATGCGCAACTTCAATTCTGACACAGAGTCGCTATCCCCAGGAACGCGGAAGATGCCTTCCGCTTTCATGCCTCCAAGAGCGAGAATTCCGTCTGCGAGGAATGGGAGAATGATGGGGATCTTTTCGTGTGGGTAGTTACGCTCTTGCAGGCGCATCGTCGCGTCCAGCGATTCTCCAAATGTGGACGGATTGAAGGCGGCGTCCGATGCCGTCTCGATCTCTGCCATTGTCGGAGGTTTTCCGCGTGGTCCTTTCTTCGAGATCGCAACCAGACGGCGGAGGCAGTGCTTGGCTATAACGTCAACCCTGCCCTCTTGCTGAGCCGTTCGCTGTTGCATAAAGGAACGCAGGTAGGTCTCAAAGTTCTTCGAGGGCGGGAAAGCAGTGAGGAGTACGCAGAGCATTTGCCAGCCTTTAAAAACGCTTTCTCTGAAACGCTTGTGAGACGGCTGGAGATCAGATGTAGATGAATGACATACGTATTGGGATTCCCGTTGAGCTGCTTCATCAACTGACAATATATCTCATCCCTCAGCTCGCCATGAGACAAACCTTCCCCAAGTAACCATCGCTCTTCCTCTAGTAAGCCAACGGTGCCTCCAGTAAGGGAGTGCACAGAACCATTGTGAACGGGTATACCAGCAGATTTCTCACGTTCACGATCGCCCATGATGTGTTGGATGACTTTGAAGATCCGGACTGCATCGTTCTTGAGCGAACGATTCAATGTGAGAAGCGGCGAGTTGAGGGGCGCCTGGATGTATGTTAGCTAGCTAGCCGCAAAAACTAGAGATAGTACCAGCCTTTTGCCATGTCATCATCTGTGCAACGGGAACCTTACGCCTGAAGATGAAGCCTGTACGATGTGTCGAGAAATATTGTCTTGCGTAGTCTGATTCGACGAATTGTTGAATGTCTGATGCGAGGTCATGAGGAAGGGCAGGATATGTGCTGAGAGGAGGTATGAGACACTATTGATCTACAAATGTGGCGTACTTACCCAGATGCTAAAGTTGTAGTAGGAGCAAGGTGATTAGGTTGCCTGGTGATCGGAATCGGTTTTCCTCCCGTGGGACTCTTGACGGCGCTCATGTTCTTGGTTGCCTCTGGACGCAGGTTGTCAGACAAGAAAGTATAGGTAGTGAAAAGTTGTACCTTTGTTGAGAACAGGACTGCTGATAGTCTTACCGAGTACTGTGGTGGGAGGGGTCGACGCACTACGTGCCATCCAGAAACTGTTACCCGGAGCCAATTTTGGAGTTTGAGGAACCTCTCGTTTTTCATTCGCCTTCTCTTTGGGAGAATGGTTTGTGCTTGGCCGTGGTTTATCCATGGCCGGTGGGGATGATGGTGGTAGCCCGTGACCAATGTCAGAAGCAGCCCGTCGCTCAGAAAATGACAACATCTCCACAGCAGCGTTGAGACTTTGTGGGACGGGAGATCGGTGTGGTACATAAGAGGACGATTTGGCCCGCGATCGCGATGGTGAGGTGTCATTGATATCTGAAGTTAGACGTTTGTCTTTCTCTTTGTGGCGACTCGATCGTGTACTCCCGTTCGCTGCAACCTTGGCAGGTGGCGTTGACAATGATTTTCGTGAGGATGGCGTGGAAGGTTCTGTTGCGTATGGGGAAGCGGGTATAGGGGGTAGATGATGTCCATTTGTCCATCCACGAGGAGTGCCTGGATGGCTATATTGGTCTGTGGTGAATGAGCGCCTTACGGTAGGAGGCTTCTTGGTCGGACTAGCGCCAGAAGCCGACATCCTTCCTGGCGAACTCCGCATAGACGATAACGAGTGTCGGGGCAACGGGGGCTCCTCGTTGGAACGGAGTGATGTATGGCGTGCGTCTTGTATGCTTGCCTGTGAGCGAGCCCGAGTTATACAGGGAGACCGGCCTGGCGTTGAAGGGGAATCCGAAGTCGTTTTGCGCATGCCAGTCTGCGAGAGGCGACGACCCAGGGCGGTTTGCTGTGGAAAGGGCATCAGCTACTCTTGTAAGAGAGATCAGTTGACATGAATGTATCACTTGAATGATAGTCAGGGGAATAACAAAACCATCTGGACGTTCCCAGACTGTCTCCCCTGTCTTGGTTTGATAATAGTATGGAATTCCACCTCGGGAGTCGTCACTGAGCTCCCACCACTCTCCCTCTGTACTCGGAGGCAAACTGCACAAATACAAGCCGTAAGAACATCGAGCTCGATATTTGAAATTGTGACATCACGCACACAAACGTACCAGCTGGTGGATCCCAGCTCACTTGTCCAGTCGCAGGGCACGCGAAGAATACAGTACTAGTCTTGTAAAAGTGTGTTCTAAACATGAACCCATATGGACGATCGAGACAAGATGAATACCTGCGGATCTACTAAAGTCACCCAAAAATTGGAGCCCCATCTCGCATCCTCCGCATCTACACGGCAAAAACTTGCTGACAGGCGGGGACTGCTCACGGGCTCGCCATTGACGTTTACTTGGGGTATGCCAGAGGTATCCGTGGTATGTCCATTGGTCTTTGCGTCTGGATCGGCTGCAGAGGGGGGTGCCTGTGACCCAGGGACTGTCTGAGGGTCTGATGGCTGAGAAAGCAGTCTCAAATCAGCGGTTGCCTCGTTCACAGCAACAGCCATGTTCAAGGAATGGGTTTCTTGACGATTCAAAAAGTGGATGAGCTGGAGATTTCCCAGGCGCCAAGGTGACAAGAATCCCGATGGACGTAAGGAGCCCGACGACAACGATGACGAAAACTGGGTGATTTATCAAATCAAGAAACTATGAGGAGACGATCAAAAAGAAGGAAATCAAAAGAGAAAAAATTGAAGGTAGACGGTCCCGACGACGGTCAACGTTTCGACTATCGCTTAAAGATAGTAACCCCTTGCAATTGCCTTGCAAGGCCGTAATCGATCCTCCCGAATTCGGAAAAGTATATCAGATCAGACCATCAATATAAGTACAAGTTGCAGCATAGTTCATTTACGTTGCTGTAACCAACGTGAACCACTTACTTCATCCCGTTAACAAAATTTTCATCCATGTGAGTTGCCTTCTGCAGTATCCTAGTCTATCCTAGCATGATTCCTTCGCTTTCTCTACAAATTTCGTCAACGTCACTATATCTTCTTGATCACCCGCTATCGACTTTTCAATCCGCTCATATACCTTCGCTATACCCCGGTAGACGTCTCCCTCGCTCCCACCAACAAAGTCAGCAATTTCTTCCATCTCTCCAATCCATCTGTACGCTTTCGGTAGCATAGGCGGTACAGTCTTCACTAGACGGTCCAACAAAATTGGCTGCGACATCTGTAGTTCCCTCATGAGAGCATCCGCCGTTGCAGGCGACGATGCATGAGCCGCTGCCTTGCGTCAATCACCCGATTCCTTCACAAGAAGATAACAATCACCTAGCACCATCGTGGTATACAATCCCGTCGTTCCCTTTGTTATTCCCTGTTAAACGTGTTTTAATAACGTACAACTTGTTCGCCTGCCTGTTCCAACTCACAGCATACGACATCTTCAGTGCGCTGGCGTCTCCGATCCCCACGCCTTTTCCCTTAAGAGGAGATAGTTTCAAACCATACTTCGACAGTGCAGTGAATTCATCCAAAATTTTCACATCTTCCGCTGAAGCGTAAAATGTAGGATTTTGGTCGCCCTTCGGGGGCCCTCCAATAATGCCAGCATCAACAAACCTGATGCTCGTCCCTGAAAATAGCGCCGCGATACGTTTTACCGTTTCCGGATTGACAGCATTGCAGTCAACAAACGTCTGTGGGGAGGGTAACGCCCTTCCGTATTTTGCGGCAACTTCCTGTATCTTTTCGGCAAATGATACAGCATCTCTTGGCGGTAAAATACTCAGAATCCAGTCTGACTTGAGCACAAGCTCGTCGACAGAGAGGTCAATCATCCCGGCATCTTGTGCTCGCTTTCGTGTATCTTCAGAGCGGCCGTCAAGGTTGGTGTAGACTGTGCAACCGAAGCTAGTCAGGCGTTTTGCCACGGCAGCGCCCATGGCCCCAGCGGCGACTACTGCCAGACGCGGTACTGCAGACGACATGATGGTTCAGTGCAATCTCATATCTCGTGAAGATACGGATGATAACGCTCTATATTTACAGTCGTCAACGGTTATTTCTGGAATGGGTCGAAGTAAACTCGCTACTTTGCAACTCATCTTGATGAATCTCTGTGCAATAGTTCATGCATATGAGCTACCTCTGTTTTTGATGATGTCGAATCTCGATACAGTCTGATATGGATGTAAGATTACATGATTACTACCATCGCACTGCCACCCCAAACTCAAGTACCTTCAAGTTGTATACATGACAGTACTGCTAATCACGAGCGTTAGAAAATATCCTTAAAGCGTTATCATTCGCTCTACGCTCGAAACATATTTTCATTTCCTTGGTGTTACTTTGGCAGCACAGTTGTGGGATAGCCCGTCTGTCGTTGTCGGCCCAGTCTGCGGCTTGAGCCGACGCATGGGTAGAAGCTCTAATTGAACAACCGTTTAAACTATGAATAGCAGAGAATTTCCATTACTTGCACTATCTGTCATTATACCTGTTGCCCAAAACTGTTCTTGGATCGAACGTCGTTGTAATACATCGAGTACCTCCGTTGTTGCTGCCAGTTGTGGGATCCACTTTGCTTTCGTCAAGTAATTAATTATATGAGCCTTATCAAATTCACACGATAGTTAATGAAATCAACGACTACATAATACTACTGTGAAGTAAGTACTGTCATGATGCTGGTCAGAACTCGCCACGGTCTGTCCTCGAATGAACCACCTACATGGCTTGCATTCGAATTCGAACCGCGTCCTCTCATCATCAGGTAGGCACTCTGGCTTGGACCAAGTGACAATTACATCTCCCTAGCCATTACTATCTGTAACGCGCTGAACCAGGAGTAGAATCACGAGATCGCCCTCTGAAACTAAACGTCAGTTTGCTTTGAGGCCAAAGTCAGGGAGGGCGGAGTCTGCCACACAAGTATTGTATCAAGCATTATCTTGTTTAGGACAATGGGCTCAGGAAGCTATGCCAGGCCAGTTTTAGACGTCGCCTGTTATCGAATATCAGTGGCACAATCATGTGAGACTTTATAGGCGCCCTCATGACATGAATGACCCAATAGACCAAGCTGGGACAGAGATGAAGCCCAAGTTAGAGTTCCTGGCTCTTGCTGGAGAACTTCACTTTTACATTCTAAGCTTCCTTCCTTGGCAAGATATTCTTCGTTGTACATCTGTGAGTGTCGATGTTGAACCTCCTGGATTAAGCTTACTTTTTTTGTTGGCAGGTATGCAGGACCCTTCGCCAGACATACGTACTATCCTCCGAGCTGCAGTACATTGTAGAACTCGGCGGCCAACGACTACTCCCAGTCCCTATCACGGATCTTGGCAACCACACTCCTGTGTCTCAGCGCCTACAACTCCTCAGGGACAAAGCCCACACATGGTTGCAGTTTAACCTCCACGCTCGCTCTTTCCAAACATTCTCTATACAAGAACGTTTCTACGAAGTAAGGACATATATCGCTGATGGGCATTTCTGTCTATGGTACGAAAGTGAAGACTCGGGAAACTGGGCCAAGATCATTCCAATACTGCCAAATCCCTCACAGCAACCAGTCGAACGACATTGGTCTCCAGGATCGCTGTGTCCAGTTCCCAATGCATATATCGTCGATGTGTATATGGACCCAGCACAAAACCTGATCGCCATCGCGTATGCTGTCAGTCGTAATATACTCCAGGAGGGGAGATTCTACGTTGACCTTAGAGCCCTGGATGGAGATGGTATTCACCCTCAAGCTGCTGGGCAAACGCTGCTTCTGTCGGTGCTTACCGCACAAGACAGCCATGACACATTCACGGTGACGGAGAATCCGAGGCTCAAGGGTTTTGGGAGGTATCTCGCTCTCCAGTGCTCCCCAATGTTTGATGATCCGACCAACACATCTCGAGTCATCTGGTGGTTGCAACTTTGGGACTGGCAACACTCAACAACGTCCAATGTGAGCTGGCATTGTCAGACATACTAGGCGAAAGACTTGAAAGCTGACAATTTATGTAGTGCAACCTCAGTGACGCAATGTCACATTTCGAAGATTCGATCGATTTTTGCTTTGTTGGAAACAATAGGTTGCTGATGCTCAGCGATAGTTTCAAGCTTTATTCAATCGAGGATATGTCCCGGGAACCGCAGTTACTGGCATGCTACTCGTTGCCCTTTCCAGTGGAGCATAAAAAGTGTCTTTTGCCCATCGATGATATTGCGCACGGCTCGCAATTGCACATGCGAGCCCAACAAACGATGTGGACTTCAGACCCTGAACATCGAGTGTTATGCTACGCCACGCTCCGTCCACGACTCGTCTTCGTCATTTCCACCAGCATTTTCTTCGATTTCGACTCGGAGCGCGTTGGTGAAAAGGCGGTGACAATACCATGGCAACATTGGGGCCCTACAAATACCCGTGTGTTCCCAGACTCCTGGAAAGTTTACGTCAGCGGGAATCGAGTTCTACAGATATTCCCCACAGGCACCGGGTCCCGGTATAGATTACATATGATGGACTTCAGTCCGTTGGCTGTTGAGCGCCGGCAGGGTCTGGGACGAGTGGTGAGAGAACCGTCTGAAACAGAAATTCATGAGCCCGGGAAGACGTTAACAACATCTTTGCCTTATGTCGAGGTTGTGTCCGATAGAGTCTTCGACGCCATGGAGTCAATCGAAATGTGGGTCGATGGGGACAGAATTTATTTAGCCATGATAGACCCGGCGGATGAAAACGTAGGTTCCTCTCGGAAGCCCGCTGTATTGATACTGATTTTATTAATGTTTAGCCTGAGGATCTAAGGATGGACCGGCTCGAAGTCATCGAGATGTCGACCTGTCGTGACCGTAGTATAGGCATCCCTGAGCCTGTGTTTGACCAGGCAACCCCAATAGAAAGCAGTTGAAGATTCCTTCCACGGTATAGTTGATTGTTGTAATGCTTCCAGTATGTTGCGTATAAATAATGATATTGACAAGTTGTTGGCAGCAGCTAAGGACACCTCGTGTACTTAATATCTAGGGTAATTGAGAAGCTGATCTCAGAAATCAGCATGAGATGTAAGCTCTCTGGTCTGGACTCAACAATCCCATCTCCCTCGCCATTATCTGTAATGCAAGGAATTGGGAGTAGAACCGTGCAGAAAAGAGATCGCCCTCTGCAAACCAGAGTCCATCGTCTGGAACAGAACGTCAGCATTACCGAGTCGCGCAATCAGATCAACAGAATACTGACGTCCAGTCGGCCTCCAAACACCTGCGAGCTCATTATCATTATCCCATCCTCCAAGTTCATGGACGGCATCCGCGACCTGGGCCCCAAAAAGGCTCTCGGCGACTTGTTTAATTGTAGTTTTCGAATACCTGTATATGATGTGTTAGAAGTACACGATCAGATGGATAAATATTTACCCAGTGGCCAAGATGACAAGGTCTGCGACCACTCGCGAACCATCGTCGAATACCAACCCGGAAGGGGAGAAGTGGGAAATCTCATGCCCAGACTTGACAGTGATCTAGTTGCTAATAAGCAACACGCGTGGGGGAACCCAGCGAAAAGTAATAATACCTTGCCAGAAGTGATGAGCTTTGCACAACCCCGGTCGATATAATAGCCACCTGGAATGCCTGGTAAGAAAAATAGAATGATACAGAGTGAACAAACTCGCCTCGTCGAACAGAGAGACGGTGCAGGAAATTGTCCTCAGGGCCGGGGAGGAGATATCCACGCCTGAGACAAGTTCTCCCTGAGGTCCCTAAGAGAAAAAGGGTGAGATGAAGAAATCATTTTCGAATTTTGCCAACGAACTGGTCGATGTGGGCATGTATCTCCATGGTATCGTACTGGTGATTTTGTAGGCTTGTCAAGGGGAGAGCGATATAAAAGCGGTCGGCGATCTCTGTCGCAGGAACGTCCTGCCCAACATATCCTACGAGTCAAATTAATGGAGATCTCCGCAGGAAATACACTGAGATTACCGGTAAGTAGACGGTCGATCGTCTGGCGACTCACAACGGCAGTTGGAGAACGTTGGACAAGCACTGCCTGAGACCCATGATTTGCCATGTCTTGAGCAATATCGTGCGCAGAGCATCCTGCGCCGACGACGACGACTTTCTGCGCGCCGACACAAAAGGAGGATTTGTATTCACTTGAATGGATAACAGAACCGAGGAAGGAACTCTGCACAGAGTCAGCGTCGACAAAAAATGAAGTCCTGCTGCGTACTTTTTCTGGAATCGACGGCATAAACGGGAGTGCACCTCCCATTGTACCAGTGCCTGTTGCACCAATCAGGTGCCGGGCTGTCACAGTAACGGAGGCTTGTCCTGAAAGAGATATAGATAATATCCAGGTACTTGACGAAGCGTCATATGAAGTAGCAGAAATGCACGCCGAGGTCAACACGTGAAGACCAAGAGTCCTTTGGTAATTTTCAAGATAGTCAGCAACGTCTCTACAGGGGATATATTTTCCGCATCCCTCTGGGAATGCGACAAAGGGAAGATGATCTGCCAGTACGTCAGCATAGGACGAAGTTGGCAGTTCTTCAGCTGCACGCACTGTACGCCCTTGGAGTATTCGTCTCCAGTGACTCGTATCGAGAACGCCAACTGTTGCCAATTGCGCTAGATCTCTCCAAGACAAGTGTAGAGATGCCGAGATTCTCCAAACGGGCAGCCACGGATAAGCCACACTGACCTGCACCCACGACGACTGCTGTGTACTCCATTGTAGTTTTCCACTCAGCAGGACGGCAGAGAGGTGTATGTGCACTAAAACGATCGACCACACCGGACAACTGATCCATCATGGTCACAAAGGACCAAGCCTTCCATGAGGAGTCCTCGCTTTGAGTCAGAGTGAAGACGCCAGTGCACTGCGCTATGACCGTATGAAACTGAACAATTCCCTGGATGAACGTTTTTGTAGGACCAATGCGCCGATGACGAACACCTGGCAAGAGTCGGAACCGACTTGGCCGCGCAAGGGCAACGGGGACTGAGAAAAAACACTGGATTTCTGGAAGTGCGTGCAAGGTACGAAAATCAGGAGTGAATGCCAAGAGATCTCGCCAGTAGCTATCGTTTGTAAACGAGCGCTTGAGAGTAAAACTGGGGCCGGAAAGGTCAGAAATCAATGCAGCAAGCCACACGGAGGAGATAGCATCTGATATATTCAACAATAAGTAGACTGGGACTGATTTTGAAAGGCGGACTTTCCTGCAGACAACGGAACAGCGAAGGTTTCTACGCCAGACATATCTCCTGAATGATCAACTTGAAGGGGTGATTATGAGGACCATCGTCTCTATTGAAAGATGCTTTTATAGGTTTTATTTTGTGAAGCTTATGACCTCTCAGTGTGTTGCAGCTGGATATGTGGATTTGCGCCAGAAGTGGAGGTGCGAGAGCCGGATCACCCTCCTAGAAACACAGGTCGTAATGATTACGGTGCATCCTGTCAGAAGACAAGCAGAAGCCGAAATTTACAAGTTGCGAGAGATAGATCTAAGCAAGCGAAGCTCAGGGGCCAAGGAATCAGTGAATGACAAGGTAAGACAGGGTCGAGTGAACGAGGCTGCGAATGATGGTAACTTCGGAATGGATGTGACCATGTGATAGTGTGCTGTGGTCCTGGGGACGAATCTGTCACAGATTGTCTGAGTCGACCCTCATCACAAGCCACCCTACTACTGAATGCGCCTGGTTTTTCCGGGACTAGAGTGGCAAAACTGGCGTGCCGTATTGCTGGCCAACAGTACTGATTGTGGGAGAGCATGAACACGGCGGACAAACGAACAAACACTAAGACTATTGTTGTCTGCACCGACGGTTGGCCCTAGAATACCAGGATAGTTCCGGACTTACTAATTGATCGAGTGCGAAAACGAACCTGGCCTCTAAATCTGTATTAATATTATTGGATTTGAAGTTAGTGTGATACAGTCTTAATCATACTTGAAATTTGTCTCACGGGCAATGTGTAGTCCGAACCTGCCAACCAGTGAATACCCGAGGAGTTTATGAGGACTCATCTCCAGTAAAAATCAGCCCTCACCCGTCTCGACGTAACATCATGATGAACCACAAATGATGAAATATTCGTACGTGACCATAGAGTGGAATTCATCGTATATTTTCTAGCGACACTGGTTCAATGGAGGTATCGTCAGAAAGATGGCTGTTTCAAGCGGATTGCGACAGGTCACAGTACTGACGTTGAACTTGAACGTTGAAGCACAGCCTTTGTAATTTGTAAGCAGTCACATGAAGATCCTCCGCCTATTGAACTTCCACACGTCCGAGCTCGCCCTACTAGTCAAAGGACATCTACATTTGCGTGTCCAATGTGATCTATTACTATGCATTGCGAGAATGAAACAAATGAGAGTGAAGAACCGATTCATGCCTGCCGCCTATTTGCTCCTCTCCAGCTGCATTAGGAAAATCTGGAGGTAACTTTTAATGCAGCTTAATTATTAAAGCTCAATTCAAATAACCCGGCCTTGAGCGCTTGAGCCTTCAGGTTCATCACGGAATCAACCGTGGCCACCAGCGATCCCATTCGTCCTCGCCTGTAATTTGTGCCTGGTTGGTCTGGACTCAAGGACTCTGGTGTTTGCTTCGTGAGTCGTCATATGAAGAGGTTTGGTGCTAACTGCGGCAAATCAGGAATCAGGATGTCGCGGAGGTACTATGACGAGGCCAAGTCAATTTCGGGCATCCTACGAAGTTAGAGTTTTCTCGCTTGGTATTGGGTCAATGTTTGAGTCTTCCCGCTCTATCACAAGTCGGGCTTCGCTACCTTTATGGTAGACACCACAATAACCCCCTTGACACGTGGGCCTCCACTCGGAACGGCCACCTGACTTTACCACAGGCAAGGCGCATATAAATATTAAGTTCGTACGTTCAATCAACTAGTGAGTTTGGGGATGCAAGCTGATTTTTTTTGTATTGTTGTCCACAGAATCAAAAACTCCGAGATATTTAACTTTGATCTTGAAATTTCAGAGTCGACTGTCATTGCACTAGCAATCCCGAAATTATCAGCCGATACATGCGACACGGATTGTGGTACATACGCACTGACCCTACGAGTCATGACGGAGCACTAGCTCACGCCACGCCTTGATGATCCGCCACCACGGCTTTTTAGTCGTAAGCGAAATTTTAAGGTTGGAGAATATGAAGGGCCCATTTGTGGTATAATCACCATTCTGAATCTGACATCGACTTCGATGAATTATCGGCTGTATTCACTAGCTGGCTGCGAATTACAGTCTTCTAGTTGTTATTTTCGGTCTCGGCAATAAATGGATCTTTCCGTGGGTCACGATGTTGCGATTGTCGGAACAGGGTAGGAGAGGTCCACTGGCAGCATAGGGAACCAATGAGCCTGAGGAAGAGCGTGAAGCATGACTTCTTACGGTCCTGCCTGATGCAGCCTGTTTGACTCTGCTTTTAATTTGGGCTCACCCCGACCGAAGGTTTGTTTAACAGCGAGATTCATTTATATAATGGTGATTAGTTAGTTAGTTAGTTAGTTAGTAGTCAAGGTTAGGTTGGTGTACTAAGAGGTCGTCTGTCTTGTTGTAACTTCTGTTTGGTTGCTAGCAGGTACTTTGCAGGTTTGTATTGGACGCATGTTGAACAGTATGGATAATTTGAAAACCCGCTTTCAGCGGGGTCGGTTGAAGAATCCTTCCAGGACCTTGACAGCACCTAGCACGGTAAGCAGAACTGTAGTCTTGATCATTTTGCCAGCCGCGACACGAAGTGGTTTGGAACACCAATACATAGTAACCACTCAGATGAATTCAACATCGAATTTGAAATGTGAACTCAGCTTTGGTATGGTGACATTGCTGCGGCCGTTAAGGTATCAGATCTAGGTTTCAGAATTTCGAAAATAATCGGTGCAATGTGCCAAGAATCGTGCGAGCGGCCCCAGTAGTGTATACGACAATGCCCCTGCAAGAACCTCCGACGAAATCTTCTTTATGATCAATCCCCTTGCGGCAGGCACCCGTTCAGCGGTGCACTCTGTTGTGGGGGCCGGGTAACTGCGTGGAGTTGTGAGATTTGACTATTACCTCAAAACCTAATTAAGATCTCCGATTGTCAATCTGCAAGTTGTGAGTTACTGCGCACATCAGATCGGACATAATTGTGGATGGTCTAGACCAATCCCAAAATATGTTTAGTCTAAGTTATGCATGAGATCATTGTCGCCATCACTGGCCTCGGGCAATGCTCCCCGTCGCACCATCTTGTCGATACCACCTTCAGGGTCATGTATCAGCTTCCTCACTCTATGACTGATCGGTGGAAAAGATAATAGCGTCTACCGTGATGTAAAATTTGTCCCATATCAGTAATCTATTAGCAGAATTCTTGTTCTAACGCCCAACGAACTGCCTCTGCGACATCCTCTGCTTGATGAGTGGGCTGATGACTTGGAGGTCCACGATGGGGATCGTATACACCTGTGTGAACTAGAATTGATTTCCATCCTGCAGTATTGGCACCTGCTATATCAGATTCTGGGTTATCTGCGGTGACATAAAATTGAGGGTCACATTGAGGGCAAGAATTGCGAAATACGTACCGCCCACCATGTACCTGGTAGCGCGTTGTACGGTCGTTAGCTGACCGCGAGGACGGACATGTCACCAAATTATACGAACAATGATGATTTGGGTACACCCTGTAAGCGATGCTTGAGCATAATCTCGGCAAAATTGTACGTGGCCTCAGTTGGTTTGCCAAATTGGATGTAGGGATATGTGGACCCTGTCAATGACTGCAAAAACGACACATCAGAATGTTCTCGATGGGATTTAGCGGTTAATGACAAACTCGCCTGGAAGACAGCCTGGAATGCCACTCTAAATGCTCCTTGGCCCATACGAGGAGCCTCAAAATCCGACTGCCATATTAAATCGGGATTGCAAAATACTAGGTCGACAGGCTTTCGTGTATGATTGGTTTCATGAGATCCCCCAATGATACCCTGGATCACATCACACATGATTTGGGTGTCGAGAGCCCAATTTCTAGGATCATGGAAGACAAAGATTGCGCCAAATTGGATCTTCGAGAAGTCGGCCGGCTGTAGCATCATGTTTGTGTAAGCCGTTCGCTTGAGCGAGTGAGAATATTACCCTGACGGATGCTCTTTCTTCTTGTGTGAGGTCATGAAAAGGCCATATCCTGGGAATATGAAAAAAGTCGAGTCAAAACCATCAGGGAAGTAAAGAACTTGCGATGGGTTCCAATTGAGAATATCAAGGGTAGTATAAGCTTTCCGGAAGCCGTATCTGCAGTTAATTGAGATTCCATCAATAGGATTTAGATGCAAGCTACAAGAATTTTGTACCCTTCCGCGACCCTCCGAAGGGTATCACCCTGACCTCCAAGAACCAAGACTGGCACGTCAACGTACTTGTGTACAATAGACTTCAGAACAGTGTGAGACTGTATGAATTGGTCAGGATGAATCTGTCCAAATTTGTCAGTAAAATTGAGGTTTCAGGGTGACTTTGAAATAGCACCTGTACATCAAGCTGCGAGCTCAACTTGCGACACCGTTCCTCTTCGCTTACACCACCACCATTGGTGAGCTGCGGCAACAATTGAATGCTTACATCACAAAAGGACATAATAATCATCTACCAGAATAAAGGGTATCTTGCTTTAAGCGAGTCAGTTAACTAGATGATAAGCAACAGGAAAGACACAAGTACAGGCCAAGTTTATTGTTGCCATCAAGGATCGATAACGCCTCTTTGGCAGCAGGCAGAGAGTTCTTTCCACGAAGGAGAACACCATCCTGGGAAGAGTGCAAGACACAGTAAGTCGTTGGACAGTCTCATGGCATCAGTTCAAACCATACGATGTCAAATGCGAATGCGAGCCGCGAACGGGGCTTGGCTGTACCATTTCCTGGACCTGTTTAAAAACGCGTGAACCGTTATACCCGAAATTTTCAATTGACGATTGTGGTAGCCAGCAGCCACTGCCACCAGCTCACCATTCAAGTAACGTGCGATTTGCTTGACCGTCACCCTGTTGCCATATTTTGGACCAATGTGTCGAGGAATTAACATGCCTGCGGCCTAAAAAACATCGTAGGCAGCAGGAGCAAGTAGCAGCCAAAATTTAGAGTACCTATTATTTCAAGGTCGTGAGCACGAGCCGTGAACGTTTGAACGTTTGAACACTGATTTAAGGCGTGCGCGTAAACAGGGACTGCTGAATGGATCTCACGTGACTGCTGGGACAGAGGGAACGTGTACAAGCTCTACGAATGCTTAACGCGGAACGACTGACTGGGTTACCAGCGGACGCGTTTTATATTATCGCAGCCCTATGCTTCCTTCACCAGTCTCATCCAGCCGACGAGGAACCTCCCAGCACCTCCGCACATTCTCCTCGTCTGACCTCAGACGGGCTCTCAACCTCCTACGTTCACGATCAAGGTTCACGAACCTAAGCATCATCATTCTCGCAGGATGCTTCTGCGTTTCATTCTTATATAACCTCGCTTTTATATTTTCCTCTTTTCCGCCTTCACTGGTAACTTACACGCCCCCTCAGAGCATCCTCTCGACCATAGCTCGTAATGCAACTCTAGAAAACCTCTCTCATCTCGTCATTGTTCCAGGTCACGCAATTTGGACTGGTACGCAGCCTGAGCAGGTGTTAGACGCAGATCGGTGGACGTTAGAGGAATATCAGAGAGGGGGAGGTAGTTACAGGATTTCTGCGTTCGTAGAACACATCAGACGAGGGTATGTCTTCTCACCAAGTTACAAAATCATGAAACTGATAAATTTCAGAGTAGAAATAACGCTCAAAGATGATTCATCCTTACTCATTTTCAGCGGGCAGGTATTCAACCCAGGATACAAGTTCGTCTCGCTAATCCTCCTTTCTAGTGGTCAAACTAGACTGCAGTCGACCACAACAGAAGCGGAATCTTACATGCGTTTAGCAATAAGTCTAGGTCTTTTCCACCCCGACTCAAAACAAACATCCCACGCGCCCCACTTTCCCTCGTGCGACAACAGAGACCTACGCTCTTGATTCATACCAAAACCTGTTTATTCTCGCTAGCTCGTTTTCACGAAATAACAGGCCGGTATCCTCTGCAGGTCACCATCGTCGGCTACGAAATGAAGCGCCGTCGTTTCGAAGAGCCTCACCGCACAGCCCTTCGATTCCCTGCTCATCATTTTGAATACATCGGAATTGAGCCTTCCGCTAACGAGGAGTCAGCTCGTATCGGCGAAGTAAGTATCTTTGTCTTCCTCAGTGGTTTTATGCTGTGTTTAACTGGAATTTAGGTTAAAAATGGATACGCTCCGTATCAACTCGATTTGTATGGTTGCCACGATTTTTTGCTCGCTAAGCGACGGGCGCGGAATCCGTTTTTGCGATTTCATTCCTATCATGCATCGGCACCGGAGTTGAGGGGGCTGTTGGAGTGGTGTCCTGATGATGCGGGGATGGTGTATAATGGGCCGTTACCTTGGGACGTTTATGAATGAGATGTCATTCTACAATTTTGGACTTGGAGAGACCGGGTCTCTTGCGAGAATTGCTAATTGGCTCGCGGGCGAAATTTTCGTTGGAACGTCCTCGGCAGGGCAATGCTGAACAACAACGATACTTCGATTCCTATTTGAATGTTCGTTTCAAGCGACTACGAATACAGGAATTTCAACGATCAAAAGATGACTGTGCATCGCTTTTGCGGACTCGACCACTGTGAGCATGGTGGTGCTTTAATATATCTGAACTGGAAATAGTTGTATGGATTAGCCCACAATAATTTTCAGCAAAGCTTAGACATTGCACTTTTCTCTCCTAGTCACGACCACATCAACATCAATTCATCACGCCCATAAGATCATATCAATAAAATTACAAACAGGTATCAAAAAGTGCATATGTTACAATGTCAACGAAACACAAGTAAGTTATCACAAGCACCATACAACAACAACAACAATAAAAACAATGGCGACGACAACGATGGATAATACATGTCAAAAATGCAAGAAAACAAAACGCGCAGAAAACACACAACACAGCGTCTAATAAGTAAGCTCTGGCCATCGACGAAAGCCTGCCAGGCATATGCATAGGGAACGACGAGGTACCCGAGTCCGAGTCCAAGTCCAGCGCGAAATATAGGAATCAAGGACACACGCCTACTTCCCCTGAAACCCCCTAACAATCGTTCGTATCCCCCCAAATCTCTGCTTCGTAGGTGGCGAACCCGTCGTTATCGACGCTGGCTGCCACCCCTCCAACGTCGAGAATCCCATCCGGGATAATTTATTCACGCTCCGTGTTGCTGGCGTCGATGATATATCACGTGGTCCTGACGATGATGTGGTTCGTGTTGCTGGCGATGCGTTGCGTGCCATCGTTGGGTTACGTTTAGATGGTGATAAGTTACGCGTTGTTGATGCATCGTGTGTCGTTGCTGCGTTCCGCATCGTGGGTATGCGTCCAGTGTGAGTGGGAGCTGTCGAGATGCGCGAGAGCGGTATACCCAAGCCCATACCCAAACCAATACCCAAACCTGTCAGTTCTGTATCTTCATCTATGTATGTATCACATGAGTCAGGCGTACGCGACCGCGGTGGCGTATACGTGGATGTCTCGAATGATTGCGTGTGTGGACTGGGGAGCGGGGAATGTGGATGCCGGTTCGGGTCGTGGTGCAAGAGGGGCAGGTGTCGTGATGCGACGGGAGGACTACGTGTACGTCGGGTGTTGTCTGAAGTTCGAGAGATGCCGGCGTAGGGCGAATCTGACATCGTGCGCCTGAAATCAACAGACGCCGTCCGTCTGATTTCGTCCGGTGCTATCCGCGTACTGTGTTGCAGCGACGTGTCCTCGCTGGATGCACCTATAGCATGTGTCAACGCGTGAAAAGCAAAAAAGGAACGACAACGAACCACTCCTACTGCTGCTCCTCGAAAAATCCAACTCCATGGCCCGAGGTCTACTGGTCGACAACAAAGACCTCTCACCCAAACCCAAACTGTTCCCGACAGGTGTCGTCCCCGTATTAGCAACCATCACACCCCTTCCCACAGCATCCTCTTCCTCTTTCATCCTCCTCTCAATAGCCAAACTCTCCCCAAACATTGCCAACCTCAAGCTCAGAGGCGTCCGTCCAGTCCCTTGATCCCTCCTTGTATTCTCCTCCAAATCAATAGCCATATCAAGTACAGACTGCTGCGCCCGCTGAACAAGCGCTTCAACCTCTGCTCGTGAGGATATTGAGGGCATGTCAAGACCTGAAGGCGTTCTGCGAACACGTGGGGATATGGGAAGTGCGTCCATGCCCATGTGTATGCCGGTGTCTGTGTCCACGGAACGTGATACAATTAGAGGACTGGCGCCAGAGGAGTGGGGCGTTGGAGGCCATGGTGAGTCGCTTGCACTAGATTGTGTGAATGTGCTCGCAGTACCTGTTGTGCCTGAGCTGCTGACAGAGTCTCCACGCAGGCGACTTTCAGAAGACAAGATACTATCATCAGGAGGTGGTGGTACGTTGATGCTGAATGGGAATTGAGCCGGCACTGTCACTGCGCGGTCGGGGGTGAGCATCATATTTGGCATGGATGGAGAGTGGATGATGGGTACGCCGTATTCTTCTTCGTCTTCGAGGTCATCGAGGTCGATGGCGTTGACAAGGATGGGAGGGGGGGACTGAGGGATTCGTGGAGATTCTTCGATTGTGTCTGGTATACGATCGGTGTCCGGGGCACCTGCTGAGGAGCTCATGCTGAGGGCACGCAGGCGGCTGTCATGTGGAACGCTCCCACGTGAGGGTGGGCTGCGCGCGCGCGCGGTGAGGGAGGAGCTAGAGGAAGAGTTTTCAAAGCGGATGATACGAGACAAGGAGGATTGCTGGGAGCCATGGCCTGAAGTTGAGCGTGTGTGCATGCGCAGTATGCCCGGTCTCACAGGGGCTGTTGGCTCGGGAAGCGTTTCTTCGCCAGGTGTGGACGAGGAACTGATGGAACGATACCATGGATTTGGATCGGGGGAAGTGCGTGTAGAATTGGTTTCTGGCCTGCGGCGGTGGAGGTCATGCGTGGGTGTCTCCTGCGGAGATGATGAAAGTGGTGTGGGGAAGACACGCGGGGAAGATATTATTGCCGCAGGTGACGCAGGCGATGCTGTCCCAGGGACAGGGACGGGTGATGAAGAGGGGGAATTGATCGGGGGCTCCGAGACAGAGGTAACGCTCGACGAAGAAGTATCTACATTTGATTTCTTGAACAGGCTGAGGAGTGACAGCTTTGAGTTCAGTTTGCGGGGCGGGGCAGCCTCGGCACCTGTGCCTGCCGATCTGGGACGACGTGAAGCTTTTGGGAGCGGGGGGCGCTGGGGAGGCTCGTCATAGATATGAGGTAAAGATGGGCGGCGACCAGACGAAGGCGAGCCTTGAGGTTGCGTGACATCTTGTTCAGAGGAGCCTGAGCGCACAAAGAGTGGTTTTTGATCGATATCAGGGGTGGCGCTTGCGGACTTGAGTGCGGTGAGAGCATGGTCGATAGAGCGCTTGAAATGGAGTTTCTTCCTGAGGGAAGACTCAACGTGCTCGACACAAGGATGGGGTCGCTCCCTAGAGGAATGACTGTCGCTATCAGGTGTATTGTCACCGCGCGCACGTGCAAGCATCTCGCTTGCGAGGATATCAGCGCACTCGACCCAACCATTCTGACGGGCAATAATCTCAGGGGTGATACCGTGCTTATCTGGACGATTAGGATGGGCACCATGCATAAGAAGGGTGCGAACGACGCTTGCGTGACCGTTTGCAGCAGCGAAGTGAAGTGGGGTTGCACCAGAAGTACCAACTATAGGAGCGGCAGAATCACGGCTGCGATCAGAATATCTGCGGGGAAGTCTATGAAAAGTAATCATATATATGTGATCGGAATCATGGATTAATGACGAGGACTTACCTTGATGCATTGACGTCTGCTCCGTGTTGGATGAGAAGATTGACTACGAGATCATTACCACCCGCACAAGCAGCGTGTAAAGGTAGAACGCCGTCTAAAACAGAGTTTACTGGTTGACCATGATTGAGAGCAAACTGAACTAGGCCGATGTCGCCTGATGCAGCAGCTGAATGAAGTCCTAGATGTGGGACTATCATGTAGTCAGAAAAACCATAAAATAAAGGTAAATAATTGAATGACATACACTCAGTAGCGACGTTAAACTTTGCCTCTGCTCTGTGGTTTCTGGAAGGGGCCAGCATGACAATATGCCTAGGCGATTACACGGTTTGAAGATAAAAGTACCATAGGATGAGATGGCTGTACTATTATACACAGGTGCGGTGTCGCTGGAGATGATGATGATCCTTGACAAAGGCAGGCGCAGGTCCGGTATCATTCAATTACCCAGCTTACAAAGCATCCAATAGTATACTACGCAGCCAACCGCAATTTGGCAAATATTCTGTGGGGCAGCCTGGCCTTTGATGCACAGCAATAACTACAGCCTATCTGCCACATGCCACATCAGATGTTGTTTTTTCCATCAAACGTAATCTTCATTCGGAACTTGAGCCCTTTCAAAAATTTTACTGTTCTTGTACTACTAGCGATCACCTACGATGATTGCGGACTGGACACGCCAAGTATTCCAGGGTACGAAAACTCACGCTGCGATAGGGCCACCCATTTCCAACGATAGAGAATACGCCCATCACGCTACTTTGATTACGGTATGAATGTGAGTTGGCAACACTTTGTACTCGAGTCAGTAACGAAGTCGAGATTATTAATTAATAAGCAGAAGAATAGCTTTTTGAGATAGTCGCCGTGCGGAGCGCGCGTTGCCGCTTGTTTTCGTGCCACCACCTTCGTTCTCCGTTGCTTAGCTACATGGTTTGCTCTCGCGTTGCTTTGTCTGCAGCCCGATCTCAACTCCACCAGCCACCAAAACGAGTACTGTCAGGCATTGCCCGGAGTCATAGGCCGCACAGAACCGGCAACCGAATACGTTGGTTCAACTTCGATGACTTCATTATTGTATTTTCGAATGACCCCACAGCATCCTTCACATGAATGCGGCCCGCACTTATACTCACCCGGACCGGTGTTCATCCTACACACTTGTACCTTCATACCACTCTCACGGGCAACTTGCAAAACCGACGCTAGTACTAGTGTGTATGTAGGGCTTTCCCCGGACCGCCTCCTGGGTATCGGAGGTTCACTAGATGCGCGTACAACCCACCTCTTTTCTCACTCTTCGCAGCCCGAAAGCACTTTAGCTAAAATGAATTGGAAATCTGACTTACATTACCTGGATACATATGTTTTGGTTACAGGTGTGATGCATTGATGCCTACGTAACATAGATTACATATATCAGAGGCATTTGAGGTATGCATGAGTCGGTAATGAAAAAGTTATCATGACACAACATGTCTCTATACCTTCAAAAAAAAAATTCTTCATGCCTGCTGCACCAACGATCAGTACTGCAGTGATCACAACAATCAAGTCCTCACACTTTCATCTGATCCGCTTCCATGACGTAAGCCGAATAAGCATAGCTCTTCTGATCAACAAAAACAACTTGAAGGTCAGCAGAAGATGCAATAGACCCATCACCGATGCCGATAACGGCAGAACGACAATTGTATCAACATGTTTGTCGCACGTCTCAAGTAAAACCCGAGATCAGAGTTGTGTTTGCGAGGCTCAGCACGAACGCAGGCACTGTGTGATACCATCATGATGGTCTGTACAGATTAAAAGAGCGTCTTCACATCAAACTTTCCATCTTCCACCTGGAGCATATTTGGCGCATCAGGCGCCTTGTCCCCAGACGACCCTCATCAAGCACCTCCGTATGCATTACTGGCTTTCCTGGAATTGCAAACTTGTCGAGAACGATGATGTTGAATCGGCATCTGACACCAGGCATGGAAATGATGGAGTTTTGTTGGATCGGTGTGTCTCCTGTCGTTATTGTCTGGTTAAGAATCGAGATGGTTATCTCTAGAATCTCCGAGATGACAGGCAGACGCTAGTCGTTGTATGTCTCAAGAAGACATTTATGGGCAAGTCCTTTTTCGACGCGCGCAAGTTTCCATCCTAGGCTGCTGTACGGCGCGCTCTATTGTGTCTGCATTTACCTCACAGCATCTTGTTGAGTCCCGAATCGTATAGAAATGAGCAAGTATTACCACCGATCAGACCAGCCATCAAGTATTCATAAATAGACATACAATCAATCAGCAGCATCTACGGCAACTTCCATCAGCACAGCTACACAAGCCTATGTAAATTAGAGCCACATATGATACGCCTAAAACGGACACTGGACCCTGGCTCGAATCATTCACCATGCAGATATTGGCCCTAAGAAAGACGCATCGACACGTACAGAACAGGCAAAATGCACCGGAATTCTTCCGCCCAAACCAGCGTAGGGGTCAACGATGCGATAATCTGTGATACAATTTCCTCCTGAGAAATCTTCGTCGGGTGTGTCTAGTAGGACCGAAGGTGAAAACCCTCGGGAGCTTCATCGGTTGGACGCAAAAACATAATGTGAATCTCCAAGCGTAATGAGCAGAAGTACATACAATGGTTTACCAGCGTTTACAAATCGATGTCAATGCTTCCGAGACAGGATCAGGAGGTTCTGTCATCAGATAATGGGAGAAAATGGACTTACCGTTTTATGATGACCAACGCCTTTTGAACGAACATCACTAGTAACAACTCAGACATTGACCCGAACACATAAGCCCAAGCAACAATGTCTGTGAACCCAAATTCAGTCTTATCCTGATATATTTGAGCGCGTCTCACCCACTTGCTATTAAAAATATTTAATATATCGCAAGAACAGCGGTGACACCTTCGTCAGATTGTTCCACTTAGCGCAGTTCGGTATCCATCTTGACGGAGAATGTGAGTCTCTGTGAACTTGTCGCAGTCCTACAAACGATCTGGAGGACAAACAAAGGTTGCGAGAAATGGTAAGTAAGGGAAGTGACGAGACTCTAGTCCCATACACATGCATATATGATACGAATACTGTACGAGCATCATCCTTTCAAGCACGAATGCAAACCATCCATAATAAAAACATACGACTACAATATTTCGATGGTCCTGATGTCCATCGAGTCCCCGACAGAAAGCACGTCGTTGACCTGTCCAATGATATCATGATCCGACGCGATCCTCTTGTATTCTCCACTGCGCTGCTGCGCTAGTAAAAATGCGCCGAAAGGTTGCCCAAGGCGAACAAGCAACCGCAATGCTCGTGATTCTAGGTCAGTTACTTCCTGTTTTACAGGGAAAGCACCGGACCAGTCGTCTGATGGAGAAGAAGGCGGTGTCCCATAATCCTCCTCGCTCTCCATATCGTTTCCATATTCAAACCGTCCCGTAAATTCAGGCGGTTTTGCAAAATCAGGTAACTCGAGGAGAGACCGATCCCAGGGACGGATGAGGACAAACTTTTGCTCAGTGGGCCTTGCCGGCCAGAACTGAACCAGGGTCTCGTCGGTGGTGATAAGCAAGTTGTGAAGTCCGTCTGCCTTTACTCCATACGTAAAATGGGTTTCCGGGGCTGGACTACGCACCCGTCTGACCTCCGTGACATTGAATGCAATACAAGGCAGATGCAGCCTCTGTGCTGCGAAGCGAGGGGCGTTCATATTCCAAAGCAGGGTATAAAGGTTCAAAGCGAAATCAGCAGCTACCGTCTTTCGCAGCGAAAAAACCGATGACTGAAATTCATCTTCGGGTAGGGGTGGTAGCTCGCATGGTGGAACTTCGTATGAAGTGATGGAGGCTGGTAGACAACTGTTGAACTCTGATGATTTTCCGACCCAATCGAGGCCAGTGATGTCCCCCGACCGAGCCACGATCTCCTGCAGGAGCCGCCCGAGAGCCTTATCCTGCTTCTCGCCATAATCTACGGGCAGGCGGACACCAAGGATGCCAAACAACGAGTATGCGATGTCTTCCTGACGCGTGGTAACACGGGTTGACGCCCAATGAAGTTTTTCTCGGGCGTTATGCATACTGGGACGGAAGGCCACAACGGCTGGTCGGTCTATGCCCGTCGCGTCCTTCATCTCCTGCATGATTGCGACGGAATCCTTGTGGTTGGGAGTGCGATCATTACGATAAAGAGTCCAATCGTTCTGATAAAAAAGAATAACTTTGGGAGCAATGAATTCTTGAGCCGTCCATCCGCGCGTGTTCCAGGCGCTCTTTGCCAGTGCGCCATACTTTGACGAAGGCGGAACATCAGATAGGTAAACAATCGTGAGCGCGGAGTAATGATACCAGACGGACATTGAGTTGACCGATTCTTGAAGTTCGACATTGTTGCTCTTATCGATGCAGCATGTATCGCTCCATGCCCAGTTATACCCCGCATCATGAGCAGTTTTGCAGAAGGACCGCAGCTTGGTCATGCCGCCAACTGGATCCAACTCCGAGTTGTACACGCACTTGCCCTGGATATCCTGCAGCAGCGGCTCCTTCCCTTCCCACCTGTGAGATAGCATGGCATATCGGAGATACGTCGTCACCACTTCTTCCATGTGCTTCATGTGGAAGTCTATATGCGTGATTGTTGATGACACAAGCTCCTTATACTCTGTACTCATTTTGAACGCGCTAATCTGGGTCTCCCGATCGCACAGGAGACCGGTGGTAGTATCGAGTACACGCAGCGGAGCATTGTCGAGTTGGGTATCAATGACCTGTCGAATAACACGTTCTACTTCGGAGGGACTGAGATATTGCTCGCGCAGCTCTGGATGAAGAGTTAAATATGTTGACGAATGTGTTATCAGAGGCTCACTTCGTGTCTGAATGTCGGGTGCATCGTCCAATTTCGAGAGCATTGTTTGAAAAGTCTGAATTGCTTCATCATAGCGCCGCGTGCTTCAAATTGTATCCAAGATAAGACGATGAGTCAGATTCAATGACCTATGTATCGCCACAATGAGCATTTATTATGAAGCGATAAATGCCACCACACCTTCTGCGCATCGAGAAGTGCTTCCATCCATAGCCTTTTGCCCAACTTTGCCTTACTGCGGTTTGCAAAGACAGCATCCGATGCATTAGTCAGGTTGATTGCCGCCGAGTATAGATCAATAGCCCTGTCATAATCGCACGCAGCGAGAGCGTTATCTCCGCTGGCAGCACAGCACGCGATGCATTCTTGTTTGAAAGCTGGATGAAATGTGGGTGAGAATTGTAGTTTTGTAGCATCAGACTCCAGACTTGCCGTCGGACCAGTCAAGGCAGTCGGCATTGGTATGTTCGTCACTCATATCTGTCACGTAGCATCGGTATGATGTTACAGAATCTTGGAGTTTACCTGCCTGGAGGAGTGCATCACACCGTCTCTGGTGAGCAGTCAGCTGCAAAAATTTGAGATCCCAGCCGAAGAGCTGGACAAAGCACTAAATCATGAAAAACATTGTGTATACATATCTCAACGTACCACGGTCAAGTCCTCGTATGTTTGATGAATGACTTTCGACGAGAAAGCGCCCGAGTTGACAGCGGCAGTGAAGTGGTCAGCAGCTTTGTCGTAACTCGCACCATCCAAGGCTTTTCTTCCGAGCTGAACCCATAGATATGTCTAATATGCGAACGATAGATGTCACTTTTGATGAGCGAGCATGGCCGCATGATACTTACTTCCACGACACGACACCCGAGAGGATCGGCATTCGGACAAACAGCGGCAAGTTCTTTCACGAGTAGCATCGCTTCCTCATGTTGATCTGCGTTGAAAAGGGCGATGGCCTGAAATACGGAATGAAGTGAGAGTGGAGAGAATGCGAGAATGCCAAATTTGATGTACCTTGATCAAGAGAAGAAATTGGTTGGTGGCTGAATCTTGGTTGGTGAACATGGATGCGACATCAAATGCTACCCTACCCTCCAGGACAAAGCCTTTTCCGCAGAGAGCGATGCCTTTGGAGATATGACCTGCTAATGAGGGCTGAATGCTGATGGACTATGTCATGAATGAAAATTAACCTTTTCGCAAGGGGGCCACGATGAGTCGGTATGACTCACCTCGATTGCATCCGCAAGAGCATGGTCCCAGTCGTGTTTGCGGGCCATAACGAACGAGCGATGGGCGTATGAAGTATAGTCGTTGGCGTTGGTGTGGATGTCTTGGGTGAGTAGCTCTTCAGCGGTGGACAGGTCCCAAGTTAAACATGGGTCGCGGGCTGGGGTGATAGCCAGGATCTGCATAAAGGATGCTCGAATTGTGATATGAGAATGAAGAATGGAAACTCACTTTTGAATTAGTGTCACTGGGTACTGCCAACTCTGAGGCTTCATGATCATAACCTTTGCTGATGATAGCCAGGATCTGTACGAAGGATGCTCGAATTGCATTTATGAGAGTCAAGGATGGAAACTCGCCTTCGAATTAGCATCGCTGGGTACGTCGCTGGGTACTTCCCACTCAGAGATCTTTTTATCTATACCCCCGCTGAGGATGTATTGGCCATCCACAGAGAACGCGAGACATTTCAAGGTAGATGAATGCTGGAAGATGGCCACAGTTTGTCGATCTGAGAGCCGCCAGAGACGGACTTGCCGGTCTTCAGATGCGGAAGCAACGAGGGTACCAGTAGGATGAATAGCAATGGCGTGGATATCACTAGTGTGGCCTTCCCAGGGATGACCAACCCGCTGCCAGGTTGATGTGTCCCATTCTTGTATGGTAGAATCATTGCCTGCTAAAAGAAGGCGTGTACCATCGGGCGTCCATGCGAGTGAGAACGTGTGTAATCCGCTAGTGAAAGTTGTGACGTGTTTCCTTGTGTCTGTCTTATAGATTTCGATATTCTTGAGCAATGTTGTGACAGCAAGAAGTTCACCGCACGGCGAATAGCGAACGCAGTGAATCAAGCCCCTACATACGATTATTGGTTCTCCTTGTATCTGCCACGTTTTGGTACACCAAAACTTCACTGATCCATCCCATGAACCAGTGGCCAGCACTGTATCATCCGGAGAAAAATTCAACGAGTCGATAGTACTGGAGTGGGCTTCGATGGGTTGGGCGAGAAATTCACCAGTTTCACCGTGCCAGGCGATGATCTTTCCGCTCCAATCACCGCTGGCTATTATTCGACCATCTCGTGATACCGCCAATGCCTGCACCTTAGCGTGATGCCCCTCCATCTTCTTCAACACAACACCTGTCCTCAAGTCCCACATACGAATTGTCTTGTCGTACGAGCCCGTAACCATTCGTCGTTTATCAGGGAGCACTGCGACTGCGTTTACGGTCGCCTGATGATCTTCAAAAATTTGAAGGGCGCTGAAAATGTGTTGTGACATCTTATAGGCACGGTCGAGGAGGAATAGCGGGTATCTTTCTCTAAGGTGCAGAGGTGCGAGTATCGTACACTTTCTATGCTACCTCATTTCCATAGACGCCCAAGGCACGAGGCATTTCGCCATCACCGTTGCAGCAAGGATGTCCCTTATTGTCATAACCGCCTTCCTCAATCGTACACCCTCCCACTGCTTCTGCACTGCGTACATGCGTCCGACTCTCCACAATTTCAAGAATGTATCCTTCGCATTTGATTGCGGTAGTGCAGTTGCTCTATCCAGGCCCTCGAACACTATTTATCCTGGATGCCTAGTGAACCTTGTGCTGTCTTATGTCTAGCAGCCACTCCAGCACATCGCCATGTAACCTACCTGAGCGCAGGCACATATATCACCTGTTCGCCCCACCCACTCCCAAGATTTGTGGGCGCCGGATGCAGCCAAATTCTCTCTTCTCCGGTCTCAAGCTCCTGACAACGGAGTTTTTACTTCTACATCTATGTTTTATCCAAGACCTATGCGATCATATTTCCTAAAGCGTTCACAACATGCTTCTGGCGGTGTGCCCATGGTTCACATCAGGTTCCAGCTTCGCAACTCCAGGTTTAACTGGTTTCACTTTTCTTGTTCGTTAATCCCTTCTTAAACCCATCCTCATTGGAATCCTACACTATAGAACTAGTGGTGTAACACAGTCATCGATGTTACTGACCTTCGCCACGCTCTCACCGCAGCGTAAGCTATGTATTCCGTTGTTGAATGGCAATCAGTAGTAAAGAGGATTCGATTACGTTGGTCCAAGTTTGAAGTACGCTCCCCAACAAGTAACACATTGACCTCTACGCTACTTAACAACTACATTGATCGTAAAATACGAATGAGTTGAGATGTAAGCAAAAAGAACTAAACATCCAAAAATATTCCCGAGAAATACTTCTTCACGCCTTCTGTACCATGTACGATCGCCCCGACCACTCCATCCGGCCGTATCACAAACACTCTCGTCTGGCCAGCTTCCACGAGGTAAGCCGAATAACCATGGCCCTCCTGATCAACAAAAACGAGATCAGCAGGGGATGCAACGGACGTCACTGATGCGGATGAAGGCAGAACGACTGCCGATCGCACAACGCGTGCGTCATATGCCTCCAGCGCACCCAAGATCGGGGCAGCATCTGCATGACTCGGCGCGAACACAAGCACAGTGTGATACCAAGGTCTGTAGAGACTAAAAAGCGTCTTTACATCAGAATCTCCACCTCCCACCTGGACCAGATTTGGTGCATCAGGTGCCCGGTCTCCAGCCTCTAAATGTTCCTCGTCAAGCTCCCCGTACGCATTGATAGGCTTCCCTGGAATCGCAAACTCGTCGAGAACGATGTCGCTGAATCGGTAATTGATCCCAAGCATGAAAAGGATGGGGCTTCGTACTGCGGTAATGCTGCCGGTCTGCACTACACGGTTCAGAATCGTGGTGGTCATCTCGAGCATCTCGGAGATGACAGGCAGACGCTCGGCATTGTACGTCTCAAGAAGAGACTTGTCGGCGAGTCCCTTTTCGACGAGCGCAAGCTTCCAACCTAGATTGAACTGGTATACGGTCAGTGGTGTCATACGTACTGCATTTGCAAGACTTACAGCATCTTGTATGCTTGAATTGAGTCCCTATTCATAGATGGATGAGTAGGCATTGGAATTCGATCAGAAGGCACACACCTGACCACCGGTTGGACTGTGGACGCTGAAACATGCCAAAATCAGTTTGGCAAGAAAGCGCTCAAAGATAGACATACTGAGCAGCATCTACGTAGACTTTCATCAGCACAGGTACATCATTCAAAGATAGAACCACATACCGCCCGCAACAAAAACTCGGCCCTTGCTGAACTTGTTTACCATGCGGATGTTGGCCCTAAAGTATTAAAAAAAAATGAACATTTAAAACGCATCTGTGCAACACGATAAAACACACCTGAACTCGCTCACCCAGACGAGCTTGTTGAACGTAATCTCAGTAGGTATCACTGATGTGATAGTCTCGAAGATCAGCTCCTCGCTCTGAGCGACCTTTGTCATGTCTAGATCATTGTCCATGATGACAAATTGCCAGCCATCCTCGCCAATTTCGTCTGTTGGACGCAATGAGACGCTGTCCAGCGTCAATATACACATCCGCAACCTTTAAGAGCAGAGACTGGACATACCCTCGCTTAAAGGTCCCAAACCGGTGCCAATACTTTCAAGACAGTATAAAGAGCACTCCTTCACGGAGCAAGTATAAATTGGACGCACCGCTCTGTCAAGACCAACGCCATGTAAGCGAATATCTCCCATGACCATTCGGATATCGTCTCTAGTCTCGCCTAAGAATGTAAGCCCAAGCTGTTTGCGCACTATGCCTGCAAACCATAACCCAGTACTCAGACTAATCCTCCAGCATTTGAATTTGATCGCAACTCACCTTTAGCACCATCAGCGCCGACAATCCACTTGGTATCGAAAGTCTCCAATATGTCGTTCTTTGCTAGAACAGCCCTGACACCTTCATCGGACTGCTCGAACGAACGCAGTTCGGTGCCCATCTCGATAGAGCACGAGAATTTCTCTAGGTGACGTCGCAGAATCACATCTAAGAGTTGTTGACCTATTAGCTTTGGAGTGTGCTAAAGTACAAAAAAAATCGTGATTCGTCAGCATAGCTGCTTGAGAGGCGACGCCGGAAGGTTCTGCACGGTACGTACGAATGGTATCGCAGGGGTAGGTTCCACACGCGGGACCATCGAAGATTCTATCGCGACTTCCATTGTCCCGGGCTTGTAGGAACGGTGTGTGGAAACGGGTTTCGCCAGCTCGTTGACTTCTGGAACGTTCAGAAAGTTGAAGAGCTCGAAGGAGCGCGGCTGGATTATGCATCAAATGAGACTATAGGAAATTAGAGAAATGTTGTCATGACACACCCAGATTCCAGGACCACGCTGTCCGATTCGAGGGTTGGGATCTTTGTCAATGATGCGAACTGGTATGCCATTCTGGAGGAGGGTTAACGCTGCTACCAGACCTGCTGGCCCAGCGCCTACCTAAGAAAGAGGAACTAAGCTGAGGGGCAACGATCCATCATAAGCCGTTCACTTACGACTAGCACGGGAGAACGAGTAGAATTCATGTGCAGAGTTTAGAGGTTTTTGGATCTGAATAATGGACAGTCACGTCTTATAATATAGGGGACAGCCGATCACAGCAGGTAACCATACGTCCAACTAATGTGTATCCCGTATCAGTGCCGCAGCTGATAGAAAGGAACCACCGGCGTTACACTGCGTCCCCGTTAGACGATATGTCAAAACGCTCATAAGTGACTCCATACATCCGCGGACACCTAGTGCCATAAATCTGATGGGGGTTTATCTGATGGACCATGGTGTTGACTCGGATGGAGACTGACGTGGCGGGGCTTACTAAGCTACAGGAACGACAGACTTCGAAATTTCAAATTTCAACTTGTCACAACATAATAACGACGTACTACTGGACGGACCGTCTATCTTTTCCGTTCCTACTGCATTCCTTCAGATTTCACTTCTCTCTGCCTTTGTATATATCTCATTGCTACCGCTGCCTCATCTTACTCTCCTTGTCCCTGCTTTGATATTATTTCCACCACTTCAACAACCATTCGATGACGCTCGCGTGCACCTTCCACTTGTATGCCTAGTTGGTGCTCGCTTGTAAACCTATCTACTTTTGTAGATCCTGATTGAATTCACTACCCTTTTGTTGCTCAATGCCTACAAAACCTTAACGTCCCTACATGAAAAACCTATCGAAAGTCTTGCATCTCCCTCTCCAAACTCTTTGCCAACGCATTCCCCAGTGAACTCAGTCACGACCTTCAAACTATTTCCCGCAACAACCAACCATTTCTCTCGCTTCTCCCAGTGCACCAGTAAGTGTGCTAAATGATTATGTAGATTTATGGCATTGCCCCTGCAAGGCTTCATGCTCCCTTCGGCAATGGGCTATGCCCGATTAATCATAATTAGCGCCTCAAGAAGCCGGTCAACGTGTTGGCCATGCTTTGGTCAAGGGTATTTAGCTCATCCCAGAGGTTCTCTCTTTTCTTCCACCTACTTCTTGCACCCCCATTTCGCTTACAGCAATCGATTACTCATGATGAGTAGAGACCATAGGGCAGATCCTCCTCCAGAAGCCTGCGAGGCAACCGTTCGTGAAGGCTCGGTATGCAGTCTCAAGGGTTTTCTCACCGTGGATGGGCGCTCATGGCTGCTTCTGATGCTTTCTTCGCCCAGAGCCGACCCCGTAGTCGAGTTAAGCAGACCATTCAGAAACTTGCGAAAGGCGTCACCAAGAAGCTTTCTGTGAGTAGAGTGCCAGGTTTCCTCATTCTGAACATAGCTGACATTGTGCAGAAACTCTCCAAGGCTTCCCGCAGCCGCATTCCTGCGATACAGAATGCGGACCTTCAGGATACTTCGTCGAATCAGAACATCGAGGTAGGTGCTCGAATTCCTAATTCCAGTTCAATTTTTTATCATAGGCCCCCAGGACATACCACCTACACTTCCTTTCACGGACGACAAGCATCCCACCACAGCTGAAAATCCCAACGGTCAAGGCACATCCGGAGAACCCGCTTCGAAGGTACTTGCATCGAATTATATGGTCCTCGTCTCTAAATTTTGTTGATCGTGCAGGTTCTCGACATCCCCTCTGGCGTCGAGGAAACCTCTGGTCCCAAATCAGCTGGTGCTGAACTTCAGGGTGCTCACGAGGCCTTAGAACATATGAAACCATTCGGGGGGCGTGCGCAGTCTGTGACATCCGCCGCCGCGAACGCCCCAGCTGGTCTCGCTGCTGCAGATGACTTCCAGACCAATTACCTCCAACCCCTGAAAATTTTCGACAGCGTCATCGAGAAGATCGCAGATGTATGGGATGCTTCCCTTAATTGGTAGCGAACTAATCAGGTTGTAGGTGCATCCATATGCAAAGATGGCGTTAGGCGTGCTTTCTGCTGCAGCCAAAGTACGTTCTATATTGCCCGGAGATTTGCCTCCCACTCAGATGTCGTGATTCCTTGCAGATTATTCTTGCTCAAGTGGAGCGCGACGAGTCGGTGGATCGTCTTGTACAGAAATTAGATGAAGTCTATGGCTTCATTACCAGAGACGAGAATCTTTCCAAGGTTGAATCGATGCATGATGTCATCGGAAAGATTGCTCAGCAGACTCTCGAGTGTGCCCGTTTCATCAGGGAATACTCGGAGACAAAGAACTTCTGTGAGTCTTCGGACTATCGCATGCGCACACGAATCTGATACTTACTATAATAATAGGGAAGAGGGTTGGTAAAAACATCATCAAGGAAACGGATGATATCATCACACAGTACAACGCCGCCTTGGATGGCCTTATGCAGCAATTTCGGGATCAAGCGCTTCAGGATGCAGCTATCTTTGTCCAGTTTGCGGGTAAGGATTCATACATACCTCTGACTTTAAATCTACTCACACCATTTCAGGCGATACCCTGGATCTTGGGGATATCGCTTATGCAAAGGGCGCAGGACTAAATACCAAGAAACAGTGCCTACCAGGGATGCGCAAGGAGATTCTTTCCCAAATTACAGACTGGATCAATGACAGCGGAGATGCTGCTAAACGTGTGATGTGGCTATCTGGCCCTGCAGGCAAGGGCAAATCAGCCATCGCGCACACGATCACCAACTGGTTCGAGGAAACGGGAGGTCTCGGTTCATGTTTCTGTTTCGATCGACACAGAGAAGCAGACCGTCGCCATGAAAAAATTTTCTCCACCATCGCGCGCGATCTCGCTGATCGTGATCCGGGGATGAAACGAGCGTTGGCAAACGCAGTCAAGAATGCGACCTCGCTCAAGAATACGACGGACATCATCCAACAGTGGCGCAAGCTTCTCATGGAGCCGCTGAAGAAGTTCCCTGGGTCAAGCGTGGGGCCTGTCTTGATCGTGATCGATGCGCTGGACGAGAGCGGTGGAGTAGAGACGCGGCAGGACCTTCTCCGCATACTTGCCGGTAGACTTCAGGACAAAGGACTCCCCCAAATCACCGAACTCCCTTCCAACTTTCGGATTCTCGTCACCTCTCGCCCACTTCATGATATCGAAATGGAGTTTGAAGGTGCTGATCATATTCTCCGGTTGTCCATGGACACTATTCCAGCAGAAGTAGCGGAACACGACATTCGCGCTTTTGTATCAGACAAACTACAAGGGTTGCCGAATTTTGGGCGCAAGCAGTTTGCAAACCTCGCTGCGAAAGCTGATGGGCTTTTCGAGTGGGCACGTCTCGCATGTGAATACATCAAGGAAGACCGTCCCGGGATAAATCGAAGGTCTCGCTTTGAGACCGTCGTGAACCGCGATCCCGGGAAGTGGACAAACAAGCTGTATGACATGTATCGGCTTATTTTGACAGAGATCTGGCAACGGGATCGGTATGACGAAGTCGAGTACCAGGAAGCACTGGCGGAATTTCGTTCCGTGATGGGACAAATACTCGGCATGGTCGAACCTCTCCCTCTCAATTCCCTCACCGCCATACGGAACTGTTTTCCAAGCCACAGCAAAGATTATCAAGTGGACATCGTAAAACATATGGGATCCCTCCTCAGTGGCACAACGGACCCACTTATTCCCGTCAGACCCCTTCACGCATCCTTTCAAGAGTTTCTCAGAGACAAGTCATCTAGCGGAGACTTTTTTTGTTGAGATCACGAAGGCGCAACAACACGACCTCGCATTTGCGTCACTACGAGCGATGGAAGATGGCCTTCGCTTCAATATGTGTGATTTGAAATCATCGTACCTCCCTAATTCCCGAGACACAGAGCTGCCTCAACAAGTCAAAACATCCATTTCCTCACATCTCTCCTATTCCTGTCGATATTGGGCCACGCACATCCAGAAAACGGACTTTGACTATGAGCTAGCAAGAGAAATAAAATCACTCTTCGGCGACGAGAGACTGATGTTCTGGATCGAAGCACTCGGACTTCTCAGTGCAATCCGTGGTGCAGCTACTGTACTTCCACTCGTTGCCAAGTGGTTGCAGGTGAGCACATGCCTACGAAGCAATGTTAGATGAACAGCTCATAAACAAATACAGGGCCATTCTGGATACGAAGATGTGCGGTCCGCCACGATGGATGTACAAAGATTCATGCAAGTGTTTGGCGGGATGATTTTGCACAGCACACCCCATCTGTATTTATCAGCGCTCCTGTTCTCTCCCGTCAACTCTACCATTGCTACCAAATTTACGGCTAGGTTTCCGAGCGGCCTTCGTCTGGCATCCGGCCGGGATTTGAACTGGATGGTTGTGGAGGCCATAATGAGGGGGCACACTGACCAGGTTAACTCAGTCTCGTTCTCACTGGATGGTACTCGCATCGCGTCTGGTTCGGAGGATAACACTGTGCGGCTGTGGAATACAGCGACGGGAGAGCCATTGGGAGAGCCCTTGAAGGGGCACACTGGCGCGGTTAACTCAGTCTCGTTCTCACCGGATGGTACTCGCATCGCGTCTGGTTCATGGGATAAGACTGTGCGGCTGTGGAATGCAGCGACAGGTGAGCCATTGGGTGAGCCCTTGAAGGGGCACACTCGCGCGGTTCGGTCAGTCTCGTTCTCACCGGATGGTACTCGCATCGCGTCTGGTTCATGGGATAAGACTGTGCGGCTGTGGAATGCAGCGACGGGTGAGCCATTGGGTGAGCCCTTGAAGGGGCACACTCGCGCGGTTCGGTCAGTCTCGTTCTCACCGGATGGTACTCGCATCGCGTCTGGTTCATGGGATAAGACTGTGCGGCTGTGGAATGCAGCGACGGGAGAGCCATTGGGTGAGCCCTTGAAGGGGCACACTGGCGCGGTTAACTCAGTCTCGTTCTCACTGGATGGTACTCGCATCGTGTCTGGTTCGGAGGATGGCACTGTGCGGCTGTGGAATGCAGCGACGGGAGAGCCATTGGGTGAGCCCTTGAAGGGGCACACTGGCGCGGTTAACTCAGTCTCGTTCTCACTGGATGGTACTCGCATCACGTCTGGTTCGGAGGATGGCACTGTGCGGCTGTGGAATGCAGCGACGGGAGAGCCATTGGGTGAGCCCTTGAAGGGGCACACTGGCGTGGTTAACTCAGTCTCGTTCTCACCGGATGGTACTCGCATCGCGTCTGGTTCGGAGGATAACACTGTGCGGCTTATGAAAGTGCTGCCATCCCTCGAGTCAACGAAGCTGCATCCCTTTACATCTCCACTGCATCCACATCAGAGAATTGATGAGTCCGTGATATGGTGGCCGTGAGAACTACAGTAGGATATCATTTTGTTTAGGCTAACTATGGGTATGTATACCATGATAAATTTGATTTATCGGTACGTAGCAATGTATGTCTGAAAATTAAGTTTCCTATGAGGAGTTCACAACAAGATCACGACATTGCGCTGTCGCAGCGATCAATGTGCAAATTGCATAGTTAAGTCATTTTTGTTGACTCATACCATATCCCTTCATTTATGTTTTAAACTACCTAGTAATATAAGACTTTATCATGGAAAGAACCGTTAGCATTTGTAACCCAATTTATATTCTTATGAGAGTTTCAACCAGCAAGGTATGATAGTGTAATTAGGTACCATTTGTTGAGCAACATCATATTACCTTATTTTTATTTGACTTACAAAACCATATAGATCGATTCAAATATTGCGTGAATTACAAGGTCATGCACGTGACCAACCCCAAATCATACAAGCAGCGCAAGTGGTTGAAATTGATTTGTCATTATTTGTTCATTGTTTGTGCAAGGACAGAAAATTTCGCGCAAGTTCCTTTCAACTTCGTTTCACTGCTACTACCACCACCCTCTCGAGCGCGGTGAATCTCCTTGTGATTCCTCCTTGTCTGCTGTGGTGGTCCCTCCCTGGCCCTTCATGGGCCCTTCATGGTGGTCCCTTCCTGGCCTTTTGGATTTCCTCGTGGTTCCCTGGTCCTTTGTGGTGGTTCCTCCCTGGCCTTTCCTCGCGGTTCCTCCCTGGCCCTTCGTGGTGGTCCCTCCCTGGTCTTTCCTCATGGTTCCTCCCTGGCCCTTCCTCGTGGTTCCTTGCTGGCCCTCCCTCATGGTCCCATCCTGGCTTTTCCTTGTCACCATTCCCTTTCCACTATTTTTCTTTTTTATTATATATCATGTAATTACATATGTATTCAAATATAAATGAAATTGATTTTTATTGAATTTTATCATCAAATGAGTGCTAAGAAACAATGAGTGGTGACAATCTGGTGTTTTAGGTAGTTTTGTTAAACTTACTCCAGGTAGTATCAATCTGACAAATACCATATAAATGTTATGTTAGATAAAGCTTTGCAAAGCTTTATATTGTCGGGTCGATTAGTTGATGCTTCGGAGTTGTGAACCTCCCTTTCATTATGGCATTTCATAAAATTTTATACGAAAATCACGGAAGCGTCTTTCCTCTATAAGGCCAAACATACCAATGTGATTGTCGATAGCAAAATTACACTAGTTCTTGTGATTATGTACTATATATTGTTATTTATTGCTATGTACTTTCCTCACGAGTTCACTGATGGCCAGGTACCGCATCTCCCACTCAAGAAAATCATATCACGCCAACCAACACTTGTATCCATCCCCCCATTTCCTTCTCGCCCTGCCTGAAACACGCCTTGCCCAACCCCGCTGACTTGCTCGAACCCGCCTCTGATCATCATTCTGATTCAACCCCTTTCTTGCTGCAGCCTGATGGGTGGATCATGGGACCCAGACATGAGCTTCTTTTCTGGGTACCTCCCGCTTCCCGACACGCGTTTTATACTCCTTGGACGTCATTGGTGATACCCAGAGGATACCCTGAGCTTGATTTGAGCCGCATGGCGCATGGGACGGGCTGGTCGAGTTGCCGAGATGCGTGAGTTTTTAGTCTTTACCATCCGTCCTCGCAGTTGCTGACGTCAATCCCTCCAGCTCCACGTAACGATGATTTCATTGCTGCTATGTCGAATGTACTATTTGATTCTATGATTCCCTTCCTATTTTATACCTAGCACCGATCCTGAATTTATAGTTGTCTGACCGTACGATGCACTGAACAGCAGACTGGGCGAACCTGCAATGTTGCTGCTGATTCGCGAGAGCACGTAGCGAAAGCTAATTTCAACAGATACGCCCTTAGACATCATGCTGATATGTCACAGATGCTTCGGTATTCCTGTTTTCATGTCAGACTCTCCAACTCGACGTTCTCATCACAGCCAGTCTCGATCGAAGTGTATGTGATGAAGCGGCTACAACCCCACACGTACAGAGATATAAGGACGCGCTGATCGACTCATTCTGACCGGATCATTGAACTCAAGTGCTCCGTGGGTCTCCATTTAATTGTAAATTTCTGAGCGGTGTTGGGATCATACTTGGAATGATATCCTGGTGTGCGTGTTCCTGTCCCTCATCATACTTCTTTGCCGGGTTCTTGTTTGATTGTTTTTCCAACGATGTATACACTGCTGACAATATTGTGGGTGTAGTAGTCGCAAAGAAAAGATGTCTATACGAACCACCGGCCTGCTTTCAACTCCTAGAGAAAGCGGAAACAAAGCAATGACTTCTACGCTACTTAACAACTACGTTGATTGTAAAATACGAATGAGTTGAGATGTAAGGGCACAAGCAAAAAGAACTAAACATCCAAAAATATTCCGGAGAAATACTTCTTCACGCCTTCTGTACCACGTACGATAGCCCCGATCACTCCGTCCGGTCGTATCACGAACACTCTCGTCTGGCCAGCTTCCACGATGTAAGCCGAATAAGCATAGCCCTCCCGATCAACAAAAACGAGGTCAGCAGGAGATGCAGCAGACGTCACTGGTGCGGATGAAGGCAGAACGACTGCCGATCGCACAACGCTTGTGTCATATGCCTCCAGCGTACCCAAGATCGGGGCAGCACCTGCATGACTCGGCGCGAACACAAGCACAGTGTGATACCAAGGTCTGTAGAGACTAAAAAGCGTCTTCACATCAGAATCTCCACATCCCACCTGGACCAGATTTGGTGCATCAGGTGCCCGGTCTCCAGCCTCTAGGTGCTCCTCGTCAAGCTCCCCGTACGCATTGATAGGCTTCCCTGGGATGGCGAACTCGTCGAGAACGATGTCGCTGAATCGGTAATTGATCCCAAGCATGAAAAGGATGGGGGTTCGTGCAGCGGTCATGCTGTCCGTCTTCAATGCCTGGTTGAGAATCGTGGTGGTCATCTCGAGCATCTCGGAGATGACAGGCAGACGCTCGGCATTATACGTCTCAAGAAGAGACTTGTCGGCGAGTCCCTTTTCGACGAGCGCAAGTTTCCACCCTAGATTGAACTGGTATACAGTCAGTAATGTCATACATCCTGCATTTGCGAGACTTACAGCATCTTGTATACTTGAATTGAGTCCCTATTCATAGATGGATGGGTATGCATCTGAATTTGATCAGAACGCACACACCTGACCACCGGTCGGACTATGGACACTGAAAATATGTCAGAATCAGTTTGGCAAGAAAGCGCTCAAAAATAGACATACTGAGCAGCATCTACGCAGACTTCCATCAGCACAGGTACATCATTCAAAAGTAGAACCACATACCGCCCGCAACAAAGACTCGGCCCTCGCTGAACTTGTTTACCATGCGGATGTTGGCCCTAAAGTAATAAAAAAAACGAACATTTAAAACGCATCTAGGTAACAAGATAAAACACACCTGAACTCGCTCACCCAGACGAGCTTGTTGAACGTAATCTCAGTAGGTATCGCTGATGCAATGATCTCGAAGATCAGCTCCTCGCTCTGAGCGACCTTTGTCGTGTCTAGATCATTATCAATAATGACAAATTGCCAGCCATCCTCGCCAATTTCGTCTGTTGGGCGCAATGAGACGCTGCCCGGCGTCAATATACACATCCGCAACCTTCAAGAGTAGAGACTGGACATACCCTCGCTTGAAGGTCCCAAACCGGTGCCAATACTTTCAAGACAGTATCAGGAGCACTCCTTCATAGAGCAAGTAGAAATTGGACGCACCGCTCTGTCAAGACCAACGCCATGTAAACGAATATCTCCCATGACCATTCGGATATCGTCTCTAGTCTCGCCCAAGAATGTAAGCCCGAGCTGTTTACGCACGATGCCTACAAACCATAACTCAGACCCATCCTACTGCATTTGAATTTGACCGCGTTTTACCTCTAGCACCATCAGCACCGATCACCCACTTAGTATTGAAAGTCTCCAATATGCCGCTCTTTGATAGAACAGCCGTGACACCTTCATCGGACTGCTCGAACGAACGCAATTCGGTGCCCATCTCGACAGAGCACGAGAATTTCCCTAGGTGGCGTCGCAGAATCACATCTAGGAGTTGCTGACCTATCAGCTTTGGAACGTGCTAGAATAGGAGAAAAGTATCAGCATGACTGCTTGAGAAAGATGGTTTTGTATAGTACGTACGAATGGTATGGTAGGGGTAGGTTCCACATGCCGGGTCATCAAAGATTCTGTCGCAAATTCCATTGTCCCGTGCTTGTAGGAACGGAGTGTGAGGACGGGTTTCGCCAGCTCGTTGACTTCTGGGACATCCAGGAAGTTGAAGAGTTCGAAGGAGCGTGGCTGGATTGTGCATCAAATGAGACTATAGGAAATTAGAGAAATACTGTCATGACACACCCAGATTCCTGGACCACGCTGTCCGATTCGAGGGTTGGGATCTTTGTCAATGATGCGAACTGGTATACCGTTCTGGAGGAGGGTTAACGCTGCCACCAGACCTGCTGGCCCAGCGCCTACCTAAGAAAGAGGAACTAAGCTGAGGGCAACCATGCAACATATGCCGTTCACTTACGACTAGCACGGGAGGACGAGTAAAATTCATGTGTAGAGTTCAGAGGTTTTTGGATTTGAATAATGGACAGTCACCAGATCTTATAATATAGAGGATAGCCGATCACAGCGAAACAGGTAACCATACGTCGAAGTGTGCATCCCGTATCAGTGCCGCAACTGATAGCAAGGAACTGCCGACGTTACGCGTCCCTGTCGGATGATGTGTCAAAACGTCCGCGGACACAGATGGGGGAGGTATTGATGCCTGTTCCCGAGTTATGTAAACTGACGTGTACCTTGTGAGGCTTAGCCACAGGAACGACAGACATACTTGATTCCTTTACCAGTAGTAGACTATACTCGGTCACGGTTGTACCCCGTGTCTCTACAAACAACTACAAACAACCCTGTCGAGTTATCAGATTCAGTCTAACCTTGTATTCCATAAAGACAAAAGATAGAGTATTTATAACGCATGTCATACTAATCCATATATAAGGAGCCAGCACCTTTTCGTAAACTCAAACTCATAAATCATCGTATCATAAATCGTGAATATCACCCCCTCACACTCCCCTGTTCACTAACATACGCCATCCTCCCAAACCCACTACCACCGGCACTCATACTCGCGTATCCCTCCCCTCCACTCCTCACATACTCCCCACCACCACCACCACCAACACTCCCACTCCGTCCATACGACCCCACCCTCGGCGTCCCACCCGCACTCCCATTCAAAGCCATCCCCACAGAATATCTCGTCCCACTCCCAGGAGCAGTAGCAGTATACAAACTCGCCGCACTCCCAGCCGCCCTATACTTCCTCTTCGGCGTCTGCAACCCCGCATCACTACTTGTATCACTGGAGTCGTCATCCGACTCAGGCCCAAACTTCTGAGAGGGAGGGGGGATCACTACTGGTTCGTTCGGGTCGTCGTGTATCGTTTTGGGGCTGCACGGGACTACGATCGTGTTGCTGGCGTATTGGTGGTTGGTGGGTCCGCTATATTGGTGATGACCGTGCTGGGAGGAGCTGGCAGGTGCTGCTACGCTGCTGCTTGGTGTGTATGGACGCGGAGTTGGTGGGCCGGTGGGTACGAACCCAGGTGGGAGGCCTGAAGGTAAGCTCGAATACATCGTGCTACCTGTAGGCGGTATAGGCACCATCGACGGTGTCACGTGTGCTGGTGATGGAGAATACGACGATGGTGGCGGTGGCGGTAATGGGCGGTCGGCGTCTGCGGGACTGAGGAAGTACGGGCGCTGCCCAGACGGTGTAACCTGCGACATATTGGATGCGGGACGTGACTAGAGTTGTGCCGCGGTTGTCAGTGCTCAATAGTCCGAGAAGAGAGGCTACTCACGGGCGGTTGGATCGTAATATTGACGGTACCAGATGATGATGAACTAATCGGACGCGTTGATTGTTGTGCTGGTGATCTAGCTACTGATATAGCAGACGATGCTTTCTGTAGCCGAATCTGTTCTCTAGACGAACGCGGGGCTGGCATAGAAACATGTACGAAGCCACCCTGCAACTCGATCAGCATGCACGCCACAAATGAGTTTTGTCGAGTAAAACACACCTCGTCTGCTTCTTCTTCTACACTCGCTCTCATGCTCCGGCTACTAGGCGTACTCTGCTCACGTACGCTCGTAACCTCGGGAATGACACTCAGCCCGCTAGATTGACGGTGCTCCGGAGGACTAAGCAGCTCTAGTTCCGACGTCCTCGTAGAGGTCATACTTTCCGTACCCGAAGCTCTCCGACGTACCGTTCGTTGGTTACGAGAGTCCGAAGCAGGGACCGAATATAACGGTGCACCAGGAGATCGAGGCTCTGGTACCATAAGTACAGGATCTTGGGGTAGAGAGCGCAAAGGTGTGTCAGGACTTGAACAAATGGGGGAGGGCGTACGACGCGAGCGCTGAAACTCATGTGGAGGTGGCAAGCGGATGATGAGAGAAGAATCAGCTTCTGGAATCCAACCATCTGAAGGAATGTCGTCCATCGCGTTGGCAGGGGAGAACATGGTACTGCGCGCAGATGAGGTCTGGGGTGGACGTTGCTGTTGCTGTGATTGTGGTTGAGGTTGAGCGCGGGGGCGTGTAGGCGTGCGAGGACGTGTAGGCGTAAGAGGACGTGATTGTTCGCTGGAAGTGCGCGATACCGGTTCTGGCCTGAATCGCGGGGTATTCTGCGCCTCAACAGAGCCACCTCTCGAATCGCTACCTTCATCGTCACTAGGGGCAGCAAAGTAGCGGTCGAGGACACGATCTGCTGTTACTCGACCTTGTGCATAACCCTTTGTCCGCCCGTGCACGTACCCCATATCCTTCCCCATCTCCAGTCCTTCCTGGAGACCCTGTTTACGGCCCTCCTCACGAGCGACTTCAATCATCTTCTCCTCCATCAATTTGCGCAACCTAGTCCTGGACTTCGCAGCGCTCTCCTCTGCATCCCTCCTCCTGTCTTCGACGTCCTTCATCACGCCCTGCGCACGGAAAATCTCCCTCTGGGCTTGTTCGAGAGCGTCTTTGTATAGTCTTAGCTCTTCTGTCAGTCGTACAATCTCGCTTTGAGAGACTACGCGCGCATCGTTGGCCTCTTTGAACCGTAGGCATGCTTCCTTTGCTTTAAGCTCTGCATTATCAGCACGGTCCTGCTCGAATGAGAGTTGTGAATTCAAGAGAGAGACGTCTGCGCGGAGATCGCGCACGGCAGATTCTGCATCTGCGAGGAGCTGTAGAACTTCACGGTTTGTCGGAGGTTGTGAACTAGTGCGAGAGATAGGCTTCGAAGCTTTTGAGGCGGTAGAATGGTGTGATTGGGAACGTGCGAGGGGTGGTATCGGGAGTGGTGTGTTTGATTTGTCGCCACTTGTGTTACTGGGACCTGCTCGGGGTGTGTTTGGTGGTTCGCTCATGGGACTAGATGGAGCGATGGTTAGTCTGGTTCTGTCTTGATAAAGGATTCACATACATGCACAGACTAGGGACGAGGTTATGAGGAAGTGTGCCAAGGGTTAATACATGGCAGTGACTCTACAACTTAAGTATTACTACTTTTAAAGTGTCCATTGTATCACTGCTTTGACATTACATAACCAATTTTATATCAACCATGTCAGACTGCCACGTCCGGTTGAGACTCTGTGATTTCCTTGAACTCAAAGAGTATCAACTCATCGACATGGCCCCTTCATTCACGCGGCCACTGGCGACCACGGCCCGATGCATGTCGATAACCCGATCAAACATCGACATGACAAGCGCCTGTATGCGTTTTTATTGTCTTTCGATGTCGGCCTCAACGAAAATCAAGCGTTCAAGGATCAACGCAGCACAGACAACTCAGCGTCCCATCTTTGAACTCACCTGGCGCATTGGTGAATACATTTCCCCAGCAGCATCAGTCAAACTCACCGGAGCTAGGTTACGAAACATCCAACGCGTGTTTTTCGCCAATCGACACTGCCGCTGAGAAGCCTGGGCAGTGGGTTGGACAATACCATCGTCAAGGAAAACATAGATCCGAAATCCCTGCTGGTCCTAAAGCAACATACCATCAACAGATAACAACTTCGGAAGTCGACCTTCTTGTCTTCTGAATCGCAGCACCTACCGATATCCGGTTTCCAACTCGAGTGCGATGTACGCGTGCCGTGGCATGGGAAGCTCGTGCATTTATCCATGGAGTTGATATATCACTCAACACGTGCATCAGACGAAGCATTTTGAGCTGTCCGCGTCCATTTTCGCGAGACATGTGCTGTCATGCGATTCAACAGCAAATGAACATTTGTATGATTTTGATGGTCTTCGGCTGGGATGCCGGTCCGACTGTGCTTCGCATGCGACTCTTTAACACCGCTTCTCTTTCTTCTACCCGTTGGCACCGCTCATATATCTATCCACGGACTCCCAACTTGCGAACCTCCTCACAGACCTCGGCGTATAAGATTCAGCCAGCGGATAGTTCAAAGCGATAACCTCCGCATCTGCAACGCAGAAATCTCATCAAAAGACATCTTACTTGGGTTCCTCGGACGATCCACCATCGAGCGTTGTATACGTATCAGTTGACAGAGATTTGTGTTCACCAAGATGCAGCGCCCGTACCCAGTCCTCGTCGTCTAGGTCTATCCTTCAGGTCTGAAATAAAAATCGGGCAAGGTGCTGGAATCGCCTATCTTGTTATTCTCAAGCGGAGAGTATGCATATAGCGTCCTCCATATTATGTATCCTGAAGCACTCGTTGATTTTGCAGGGAATATCGACTTATCTGGTTTCTTGGGTGGTTATAGTCATGTCGAAATGACAGAATTGGTGGTGCAGAAATCTAGCTGTATGGCTGGCGGTCTGTGTTTCCAATTCTGCAATGACGATGGTCGAATTGAAAGGGAGAGCATGAAGGTGAAGAATGATGACCGTCAGTGACAGTCTAGGCACTTGCTGGTATGTGCAGGCTTGGAAACATTTGACACCGATCATCCTCGGTGACCTCGCTCCTCGCTTGTCCACTGAGCAATTTAATTAAACAATCATATCTCACAGCACCCTGACCAAGTAACAATCCAGGGCTACTCAATTCATTCAATCTGCGTTCACTTGGAGTCCGAGCACCTAAGCATCGCCAATCCGAGGGGAACCGAACTGAAAAAATTAAGTGAGCCCACCCACTGCTAACCTAATTGGCGCACGACCAGTATAAGCCGAAGCTGGCTACCCCAGTACTATTCATCACCATCGCACCTTCCGCCTGCCGCGCCACGAGTTCTACTCCTCTCGCCCTCCCATCCGCCTACCTGCTTTTATACTCACCGCTATCATTACATCTCTTTTTTATTCTACTGTTTTGTAATGACTTAGACGACACACAATGAACTACCCCCCACAATTAGCAATGCAATCTAGTACAAATCAACTCACGACCAATTCTCCCAATGACCTAGAGCATGTCCTTCGGAATACCTATATACACTTTGTGACACTAATGTAGACAGTACTTCTGTTGCGCCCTGTTCTCCAACACCCTCGGCTAGTTTTTCGTGTCTATTGTTATGCCCCGCTGTTCTCCTGCACCTCCTGTCCTCTCACTTGCATTAAGTGTTTTTTTTCTTATAACTAATGGAACCATCGAGCGGCCCTCTCTCGCGTGTTCTCTTACTGTCTTGCATGAGCCTTCCAACACCTTGTGCCTACCGTCACCCTTGTACACTAGTACTCTTGCATATCCACCGATGTCTCGACTGTCTTGTGCCCCGATACCTCTCGCCCACCCCGGTGCTCCCACGTATGATGACATTCACGATTTATATTATTTTATGTAGCAGTGCAGTGCATTTGTAGATTTCTTCGTGGTACCGTGACTTGAGCAGACAAAATTCAAGAATTTATCGATATGATAAGACCGCCGCCCACCACGGGCGAGCCATTGAGCAGTGTTTAAACTCCGCTCAAAGCCGCCCCAGAGTTTACGTAAGTATAATTAGTGTTGCCGCCGAAGCGAAGTGACTTCGAGGTAACTTCACTTCACTTCGAAAACGTGAGAATTTGGTTGACTTCGTTGTTCCGAAGTCAGTTGAAGTGCCACTTCGTCCACTTCGAGAGGTGAATCGAAGTTATCACATAGATTAATCATCATCACTGCACGTCTGAAGACCTCTATGTGCCCCCTGTCTCTATCATATTTCAATCATAAGACATCACTGTACATACTATGTACATTCAATATAAGCTTTTCGTGCATGATCTCGAACATTCGCCAAGTCGGCTCCACAACGGAATCAAAATTTATGCCCTAAAGACTAAAAGCAGGCTCTCACTGTCCGTGTCTCGAAACAAAAAATTCTCTACTCCCATGTACCATTCAACAGCAGGTTTTCTTCCTAGTAGTCGGTCACAGTTTCCTTCGCACTCAGCCGCACAGCCTACAAACAGTCATGGTCCATCAGTTTCGCCATTAACAACACCACATGGTTCTTTCGAGACTTTGCGAAACCTCTCTCCGCCCCTGCATGTACCTCCTGGTAATCACTATGCCCAGTATATGATGCCCATGCAACACGTTGAGCTGTTGCAGCAGATGTGGGGCCCTGCACAACCTGCTTCGACACCACCAATCCTAATGCAGCAAGATGCAGGTGTCCTGCAAGACTCGACTGCTCCTGTTGTTAATGCAGGAACAACAGCAAAAAAAGGTGGCCGCAAACGCAAAAAACCTGTTGAGGATACAGATGATCAGAACAACACTCGGAAGCAGAGCAACAAGAAGAGAAAGACTCAGATGAATTCAGCTGTGGTAGTCCAGCCACCTGAAGTTGCAGCTGTTTGTGGTGTCGGTCCAGTCTCCAATCCTGCATCAAAGAGTGCACCTGCTGCAGCCCAACCAGTGGATGTTGATAAAGGTGGATCTCGTCATTCTCGGGAGTCGAGGGCAGTTGCAACTGATGTTTGGTACTTTTTGTGGGCCTTGAACGACAAGGAGAGGCCAGACAAAATGCCAGAAAATCAACCACGATTGATGGCAAAACCAGACTGCAAATATGTGGCATGTCGTCTTTGTGGGTGAGTCCTATGTAAATGCCTTTGGTGATCAAAAATTTGAACATTGTGAGGCAGTGATGACGAGAGAAACCCACGATGGAAAGTGTGGCAGCTTAGAGATGGGATGACATCATGCTACCGCGAGCACTTTGACAGCCAACATCACCAGCTTTGGAAGCAAATTTGCAAGAATCTGTCACTTAAAACTAGGCACCGTGCACATCATTCTATAGGTGGAGACCAAAAGGTATTCTCAGTAGAGATGTTCCATCACTTGTTGTTGTGTTGGGTGACTGTTGATGATCAGGTATGTTCACAGGCTGACTCGGAGTTGGACCTTGATACTGATCTCATGGTTCGTTTGTGTACAGAGCTTCAATGTCTTGGAATGCCCAGAGTTTCGCGAGCTTCTCCTGTACCTTGGTGATGGGAAAATTGACGACACTGAACTTCCCCACCGCACGAAAATAACACAGATGATCCTGGATGAATACCGCAAGGAATACAACAAAGCAAAAGATGATCTAAAGGCATGTTCTTTCCCGTACTATTTTCATCTCGTTAATTATTTTACCACTGAAATAGAATGCTCTGGGACGTATCTCAATGACCACAGACCTATGGAGTGACCCAAATCGTGATAGTCACATGGCAGTGACTGCCCACTTCATGATACGGGGTGAGAAGAACAGACTTGAGTATAGGACTCGCCTTATTGCTTTTCGGTATATTGGGGGTTCTCATAGCGGAGCTAATCTTGGTCAAGAGTTTTTGAAAATCACAGACGAACTTGAGGTCACGATTAAGGTAAGTTTTACTGCTTATAATTTGTTGCATCGAACTTGAATGAGGTCAAACTTGACTCTAGTTTGGTCAGATTACCATGGACAATGCATCCAATAATGATACATTTATGTTGGAGCTCGAGATGGAGCTGGATAAGAGAGGCATTGCCTTCGATCATGCTGGCAATCGTTTAAGGTAATTCTGGTGCTCATTTTTGATGGTGGAGAGCTGAATCGTCACAATGCTCCAACAGATGCTTTCCTCATATTGTGAACCTCGCAGTGCAGGCAATTCTCAAAGAACTGAAAGATAATCCCATTAGACCTGTGTTGGAAGCACTACCTGCCAGTCTTTCTACCTCGACGGACCTTCATATTTATGCTAATGCCTTGTCAAACGAACCTGTTGGACAATGTCGTGACATTGTCAATTCTTGTAGGCACTCAGGGCAGCGACGACGACGACTCCAAGCTGTCATTGAAGAAGGGAACAACAATGGATATTGGAAGGGTAAGCTTCCTGACGACAAGGACAAATTGCCTGTGCTTCGCCTTTTGCGAGATTGCTCAACTCGCTGGTCATCAACATTCAAAATGATCGATCGTGTTCTCACATTGCATCCAGTAATTTGTCCTTTACCTTTTGACTCTCGTTGTTTGATGTTTACTTCCTTCAACAGGCTATCCAGTCATTCCTACAAGAAATTCAAAATGCTGACATTGCCCACCTTTCGATGGATGCAAAAGACATTGATGTCCTCCGTGACATTCACCAGATTATTGAAGTCCCTCACGCAGCTCAAGAGCTACTTGCAAGTGAGCGTACTCCGACCCTGTCAATGGCCCTTCCTGCATATGAACTCCTGCAGACAAAATGGACCGAGCTGAAGGGAACCATTTGGGAACTTGCCCATTATATCGAAATCGGCCTTGACAAGCTAACTAATTACATTTATCAAGCCAGGAAAACACGAATCTATGCACTAGCAATGAGTCCGTTCAAGATTCTTTTCGTGTTTGGAATTTTACTGAACTTTAGATAGCTATCAATCCGAGCTTGAAACTTGAATGGATGAAGGTTCACTGGGACGAGAATGATGTGAGAAAGGCACGGGAATGGACATTAGAAGCGGTATGTTCAATTTTCATTCTCTTTTGCAATGGTAGCACTGATGTCTGATTTACAGATGACATCATACCGTACAGCAATGCGCTTGGAACGGGAAAGAGTACCTACACCGTGCATATCAGCATTACAGCTCCCTTACTCCGCTGACAGTTCTACGTCTGTGGCTGCGCGATCATTGATGGCAGGATTTGGGCGCTTGACGAAAATCAATACGAGTGTTCGACATTCAACAACTTCATTGTCAACCACAACCTTAACTGCCGCACCAAATCGTTCCTTGACATTTGGCCAGTCAACTCCGACACTTACGCTGGAAGAGCAAGCACAACGAGATTTAGAGGAAGACAGGAAAGATGCTGAGCGAGAAATGCAGCGCTATGAAGAAGCAGCGCTTCTTGATGCCACGGCTGAACGCACAGCTGACATTGTTCGTTTTTGGGAGGTGCGTGCACGATTTCATTTTTTCAACTATCCATTGAATGAATATAATATATTTTGTAGCAAAAAGAACATATATTCCCGCTGCTTTTCCGTGTCGCAATGGATGTTCTTCCCGCGCAGGCTTCATCTGTCCCTTCCGAACGAGTCTTCTCATCTAGCAAAGAGACATGCACAGATCGGCGTGCCAACCTCTCACCAGCAGTTCTCGAAGCTCTACAAATACTCAAGTTCTCTTACAAGCAAGACCGGTTGAATTTCACATCCCACCTCGTTGCAGAAGAAGTAGATTATAATATTTCAGGGCCAGTATCTAGGAATGCCATAGATGAGCTCATGGCAGCAGGCAAGCTCGATGAACTTGCGCAGCTGCTCGCGAACGAAAACGAAAACCAATCTCTGTCTTAGATTATGCTGTAGGCTGCTGTAGGTAGCTACATATGATTAGTAATCTATTCTGCTTGACTTCGCGAAGTACTTCGAAGTGCACTTCGAATAACTTCGTTGACAACGAAGTCTACCGAAGTGTGTCAAATTTCCACTTCAATTCGCTTCAGTTCGCTTCGCGGCAACACTAAGTATAATCAGAGTTCCCGTTTTTTCAAATCTACAGAGCCTAGAGTTTTGCCAGTTCTGCCGTTTGCAACTCCAAATAGTTCTGCTCCTCACAATCAACGTCAGGCACCCTAAAGGACTTATCAGGTCTTGGCATGTATTTGCCGCATCTTTGCGTGCGCTCCTATGGGAGGATTTTTATTATTATTATTGTCCGGTGGGCCCCTATGATGGATAAAATCTACGCTCCTATGGGAGGATGCCATAGGGATTGTTTGTACAACTTCAATTACATCCACCCCTCACGGAACATATCCGTACCCTGACATCGCACGTTTACTCAAGGGTTACCGTATAAGTCCGAATTCATTCGCTTTGCCTACCACGTCATGCTGCATTGTTGCGGGTTCTCTTGCTTCTGCTACGTCCTGTAACGCCTTTCATCTCTGTCGCGTATATGTATGAGTCATGAGAATTGGAAAATTTGATCCAGCTCTGTCAGGAAACGGGAGGTCTGGCATGTGTCCTCCGTAGTACACTGTCAGTATGTGGGGCTTCAGACTAGAGAGCGCTCGTTGACCTGCATTGAGAATACCTTTGATCGCGCGAAATGTGAAGTACACATACCATAGCACTGTCGCCTGAAGGGGATCGCTCGTAGGATGACATAGGATGGATCCGAGATTTGCACGTGCGTACATCTGGGGTAATCTGCTGGCATTGCAGATATCATGTGGTCGAATGCGGCACAACCACGCAAGAAGAATTGTCAGGAGACCTTCAAAGCTTGTACATTCGCTGACGCGAGGCTAGTAGAGGGATTTCGGTGGACCAACGGTGGATAGGTTCTTAAAGCCATAAGGAACGTTATCCAGCATATAAAAGAAAGGTGCATTCCTACCAACTCTTCAGAATTATTTGATCCCATATCACATCCTCATACACAATGCGTTTCACCTTTACAATCATCCTCGCCGTCGCTGCTGCTTCGGCATTATCAATCTCTGCTACACCCATTGTTGACAGTAGCACTGACAAATGCTCCACTTGGTGTTGGGACAACGGAGCATGCCAGGGCTGTGCTTCGAAGATTTGCGTGAGTGTCAGTGGTTTTCGTGGATTTGATTGACTCACCTGCATAGCAGGACTTTCCTTGGTGCAGAGTAAGGCTTCAAGTATTACTTCGAGAATCAAACCGAATTTTACAACGAACCCTAGGTACCGACTCCTTGGGCCTGAGGCCTGAGTCTCAGTGAAAATCGAGTAGAGATGTGTCGATATATCGAAGAAACTTTATAAAGCCTAGTATAGATTGTGAAACTTATGTGATCACGTGTTTATTTCCGTATTCAAACAACCACACCTCCGAGTCGGAGTCTCTGACATTCAATATTCCGTTTACTCATAGCTATAGCGTTCGTCGCATCAAATGAGTTCATTCGCCTCATGAACAAGCTATAATATTTCAATCAGCCGTAACATCGCTGTTTGTGCATGTATGCCGAAACTCGACACGAATGAGTTACACTCACAGCAAGGTTCACAATACTATCGCCACTTAAACTCTCAGAGAGGTCACGGTGTTGCACCCCCTGTGAATGACATCCATGAAATTTAAACTGCATCGCACACCTTGTCAGTCCGGTTCTTTGCCTTATCGCTTTCAATGTTTCATACGCTCATAATGGTCTAGCGTATCATATGGACCGGTCACCACGGGAAGGTGAGAATAAACAACAGTTGCCTATTATGCGATCATGTCTCAACCACATGATACATAGTGTTAGTGCGTTTTTTGACATTTACCTCATCCTTATGGTCACCAGACCGAGGCTGAGGTGATGAAATGCGTTTTATCGCATTCTATTTTGTGTTATCACGACCCAGATTTGCCCAGCGAAGCCAATTGCCGCCAACGTAATTCCGACGCTCAGATCTGTGTTAGGTCGCTACAAATCTACCGAAATTTAGCCATCGATAAAGGGTCTCGAGCCTGAAGCAGAATAAGCACCCATCTCACGTCACACGATATTGACGCCGAGTAATGGAGTATAAGATCTAGCCTGAACGTCATCGTTAGACGTCCACAAAGTATCCCACTCACTTTCACTTATCCCCGAATATGACCCTAGTCTCGGATGATCCTAGCTGGTTGCCGACGATTAATTTCTTCTATTTAAGTTCCTATTTTGTAGGTACGTGGAGACCTAGTTGTATGATGATGGTAGTGTCTCGATCTAACCTGGGCTTCTGTGTCGCAGTGGTAGCCTCCGTCATGGTGATATACGATTGGGGTGAGCAAAGCAGTACACATTGAAAAACTACTGATATACTCATAATATCTCTATCTCCAGTACTAACACTTGGACGAGAGGTAGGTTGATCGCATCACCGGAGCAGGCATCTTACTCAGAATCGTATTATAGGTTGAACTGGTCTGGGTGAGCAGAGTCCCATATCAGAAGACAACAGGATGATGCGATTAATCTGGAGCAGAGGCAGCGTTTATCTCTCATGACCATTCTATATTTCAGTGTATGTCGCTTGAGTCATGAACGTCGACAAGTTGTGCTGATGTCAAACTATTCTAGATGCGTTATATCGGAATAATATATGCTATGTATGTTTGAAGTTAACGTTATGGCACCGCTAATAATTTATCACTCACCATCAGCAACAACATATTGTTACGACACTAGGTCGTGTGCGAACTTGGATGGGATCTACAACAGCAAGGCCGAGAAGACGACGTTCAAGTGCTGAGGTTGGTCGGCTTCCACAGAAGAGCGGAAGTTGCGTACGCCTTGTGGGGCGATGATAGCGGTTACAGACGGAAGGTTCGTGGTCGATGAGGACAGGCTTCCGAAGGTACGAGTCCGATGTCGAGCAAGATAGCTTTATGAAAGACAAGGGAAACCAAGTAGAGATTACAAGGTTCTAGTATCTGAAGACCAAGTAGATTAAAGTAAGGAACATCTACTTTAATCGTCGACCTTATATAAGGCTACTCTATCGTATCTAAGCTCAGCCTGAAGCTGGGTTCTAATCTGCTTATCTATCGAGTCAGAGATACCGTCCACGAGGTATGGTTCTATCTATGATAAGGAGCACGAGGCATCCTTCTATCAGTACATGAGGCAACACGAGGCTTGCCTTCTATCGGATAACAATAATAGGTCTTCTAGACCTATGTCGTCATAGCGGTCCAGACCGCTTATCTAATCCGGCATCTTCCGGAGTTCTCTTCTATATCGGTCCGGTGTTCTATCCTGTGTTCTATCACCAGGGGCAGGTGAGGCCCGGGTATCGTCTGTAGCCGTGCAGGTGGCAGAGGGCGCGGTGGCGAGGGGACTCATGTAACGTTGTTGTAACATTACCCCACTACTACGGTCGAAGTCACCGACTTCGTACAATCTAATCCGGTGTTCATCGGGGGTCTTCCATCGTCGGTGTCATTGGTAAAGGAGTGAGTGACGTGGAAGGCGTAAAGGAGGCGGGAGTTTCTGGCACAGGGGAAAGTTCGGCGGGATACCGAAGTTCAAGATCCGCAAGTGTCTTTCGGTTATGCTCCCAATCTACGAGAGCTTCAAAGAACTTCTCGTCATCTCTAAACTCTGGGAGGACAATGCGTCCGTCGAGTCGAGGGCAGTGGATGGACAGATGGTCGGGTCCGAGTTCATCGCAGATGCAACAAACGTAATCTGGACATTTCCTAAACTGATGTCCTTCCCTTCCGCAGCGTCTACAGGACGTTGTGCGGGTACGATCAATGATAGCCGCTTTTCTTCTAAGCGGACGTATCGGGCGGGGTTCTTCATTATCGCTTCCTTCTACATTCTTGACAGCTCTGTTGGCAATGTCTACGAAGTCGAGCGGGAGTAGGTGGAGCGCGAATTGTCTGATCCACTTCTGGAGATGTAAGACGGCGAGTTTCTTCACGTCTTCATCGAGGTCATCACGATTGGCTACGTCTTCCAGTAGCTTCGTGGTTCGTATAATGCAGACGGCTAGCGATGTGCCTGCTGCAAGTCTGGCGTCTTGTTCACCGAGTATATCGTCGATGACTCGGGAGTACGCTGGGGTGAGGATCGCGGCTTCGTTGAAAGCGCCGTTCTCAATCATCCTGAGGACTCTTCCGTAGTCGGAGTCCTTCAGTGCAATCTGGACAGAGTTGTCGTCGAGGGGATTCGTCATGGTATAGATGGAGTTTCTTCGGAGAGATGTTCGAGGATCGAGAGGGTTTATATCCTTCTTCCAGATCAATCCAAGCTCCGATTCAATCTAGACTTATCTTCGTCGTTATCATGTCTATCATCTTATCATGCCATGAGGCAGAGGATCTTCTCGTTATCTTGACACGAGGTGCGGTTCGTCGCTATCAGAGGGGAGGTGCCGTGATAGGTACAATCTTCTATAACCTTTTGTTTATAACTTCAGGTTCTTCATCAGAGGGTGTCGGTCATTGCCATGATGGTTCTATCGGTGATCGATCTTTTGTTGGTTATCATTGGATCGTCGTTCTAGAGGGTTCCATGGGCTTGCAGGAGTTTCCGTGGAGTTCGTCTCGTGATAGTTTAACCTCGTTCCGGAGGATCTTCTTCTTATCTTTTGTTAAGATCATACATCAGATGTCGAAGGTTCTATGCGTGGGATACGCGGGGATCTTCATCAACCTTTGTTTTAACTTGTGGTTCATACGCAGGTGTGTCGAAGAGATCAGTGGATAAGGGGTTCCGAAGCTTGCAGGAGTTTTCCGGAGTTCGTCCTTTGTCCGATAGTTTTACGTCATCTCGGACGATCGTAGTTTAAAGTCGTTCCGGACTATCGTGCAGTTTAACCTCGTACAGGAGGATCTACTGAGAGACAAGGCAGTCTTCAGTCATAGTTTTACGTCAGTTACGGACGTGCATAGTTTAGAGTCATTGCGGACTTTCGTGCAGTTTAGCCTCATGCCGGAGGTAAGGGGTATCGAAGTCGTTATCAGAAGTGGTCGGAGTCGGGAGTGTGGAACAAATAAAAGCAAATTCGGGATTTTACCCCCTTCCTAAGCTGTATAGTCACCGACTATATTCATCTCCTAAAAGTCGAGGCCCGGATCAGGGCCGTCGTAGTCGAGATCGTTTCCTTCAAGATCTACCATCCGCACGAACTGCGGGCGTTCATCATCATCGTCTTCCTCATAAAGGTCCGTGAATCGGACAAAACTGGGTCCTTCAGCGATGATGCGATCGATGGTCATCGCTTCATCAGGATGTTCTGTGGGGATCTCCCCGGACGTCGTAGTGAGATTAAGGGAATTCGGTGGTTCATCGGCGATGTCGGAATCATCAGCCGGACTGTCGTAAAACCTGAGTTTCTTGGCTTCAGGTGGTTCTGCGGTTTGAACCGCTCTTCCTTTTCCGAGAACGGATATCGGTTCTCCGGAAAAGACAAATCTATCTTCCATCCGTACTTGGGCTGGTTCGGGTTCCAGTCTACGCGCCTTGGAAACAGGCGGTTCTTCATCCATCGTTGCGCGTCCCTTCCCAAGGACAGACGCAGGCTCCGCCGAGAATTCATATCTGGCGGGTACGGGATCTGTTTTCATCGGCTCAACAGCCGGTTCAATCTTCGTCTGCTGAAGAGCAGGTACAATCTTCTTCATAGGCGGCTTTTCAGGATAAACGTGGTCGAATATCGAAGCCGGTCTCGAAGTCTTTTTCTGAGTTGTCTCCGGATCAGTGGCCGGTTTCTTCTGTTCGAAGTTTTTAGCTGCAAGGTCTATTCTTGGCAGCGATTCTTTCTTCAACACGGTTTTCGCGGGCCGTGGTACGATCTGGGAGGAATTTGAATACTGCGGTTCCTCAAGGACCGGTGCGATCTTCCTCGGAGCTAGGCTGCTAGAAGCACTAGCGATTCTGGGGGTTCGGGGGTTCGTCGGGGATACCGATTTTCTTCTTCTCTTTTCTACTTCTTTCTGGAAGAGTGGCGTCTTGCCGTTCTTCTTCCGATCTGAATCAATCTCCCTTTCCTTCTTTCGGGAGTCTGCGGTGCTTTTAAGAGTCACCGTGCCGGTCATCCAGTTGATGGCGGGGTTCTGGCTGCGAAGCCAAGGGAGTCCGAGCAAGAGCTTGTCTTTAGGAGCAAGCTCGGCAAGGTAAAACCTTTCGGTCATCACCCGTTCGTCGATCTGGAAAGTGAGGATGCAATACCTCTCAATTGGCTTCTTTCCGAAGTTGGTCTCGTCAGCGTTCGAGAGCATTAAGGGTTGCTCGAGCTGGTGCGTCGAGATTCTGTGCTGCGTGAGTATGTCCTCGTGAACGAAGGACTCGCACGCCCCCGAATCTATAATCATGGTAGTCGGGCTCGGGGCAGTTCTCTTTCTGGAGATCAGGGTGGCTTTCACCCGTAGTTCATTTGTCGTCCCGGCCACCTTGATGGTGCGCAAGCGGGGTTCTTCTTCGATCATCTTTCTCCGTGGGGTTCGGGTCCATTGAGGACAGCCCGCGGCTTTGTGGCCGATGTCATGGCACACAAAACATTTCTTCTCTCGCAAATATATGCGGGTCTCCTTTCCGGACAGGTGTCTAGCGGCAAAGGTGTTTCTGGTGGATGTTGCCATTTTTGGAGATGGTTCTATCCTTCTTCGTAGTGTTCCCTGCAGGAAGTCTTCTACTGTGACAGCGGTTCTTTAGGTTCCTCGACTGGTCAGGCCGGTGCAGTCAGAGATCTGGGATCTTCTGGTTCTACAGGCTCCGGTGGGAGGCAGGTACGTTCAAGGACGTCACAGATGGTGACGGTCGAATGAAGACTTTAATCTTTTGTTACGACACTAGGTCGTGTGCGAACTTGGATGGGATCTACAACAGCAAGGCCGAGAAGACGACGTTCAAGTGCTGAGGTTGGTCGGCTTCCACAGAAGAGCGGAAGTTGCGTACGCCTTGTGGGGCGATGATAGCGGTTACAGACGGAAGGTTCGTGGTCGATGAGGACAGGCTTCCGAAGGTACGAGTCCGATGTCGAGCAAGATAGCTTTATGAAAGACAAGGGAAACCAAGTAGAGATTACAAGGTTCTAGTATCTGAAGACCAAGTAGATTAAAGTAAGGAACATCTACTTTAATCGTCGACCTTATATAAGGCTACTCTATCGTATCTAAGCTCAGCCTGAAGCTGGGTTCTAATCTGCTTATCTATCGAGTCAGAGATACCGTCCACGAGGTATGGTTCTATCTATGATAAGGAGCACGAGGCATCCTTCTATCAGTACATGAGGCAACACGAGGCTTGCCTTCTATCGGATAACAATAATAGGTCTTCTAGACCTATGTCGTCATAGCGGTCCAGACCGCTTATCTAATCCGGCATCTTCCGGAGTTCTCTTCTATATCGGTCCGGTGTTCTATCCTGTGTTCTATCACCAGGGGCAGGTGAGGCCCGGGTATCGTCTGTAGCCGTGCAGGTGGCAGAGGGCGCGGTGGCGAGGGGACTCATGTAACGTTGTTGTAACACATATTGTGTATGTCTCTTTGGATACAGTACAGTTGGCTCCTCTGACCGACGAAATACAGGGAACCTTCCAACAGTATCGCAGACAGATATAGTGAGTATTCTGCGCTGATGTCTGTTAATACCCCTCCTAATTACCTGCCTACGTACAAGGAGTGAGTGATATTCCCTACCAGATTATCGGTTCAATATAATGACTGTAACAGGTGTAAGTTCCTTTTGAGTGTCTGGGTTCTACGAAGCACTAAACGGGCATTTCAGGCAATATTACTAGCTTCACACTAAATTCAGCAAATGTGATCGTGACTGCTATTCTGGGTGGTGAGCGACTCAACTGCAATACATCAGTGATATTGACTGACGTATCATGCTAGTCATCATGATTGTTCGGTTATATGCCATGTATCAAGGATCGAGAAATATGCTTATCTTTCTCATCACAATCTTCCTGACTGCCAACATCACTTCTGCAGTGGTCGCTGCAGTAAGTTTCAGCGATACTTCGGGAGGTAAGTTCTAGCTATGTATCAAATAATCAGGCTGACCCGACGAATATTAGAGGAGCTCATTCTCTCCGGTACCTATCAGTGCACTCACAGCTCCACGGGCGACCCAAATCTGGTATTAGTGATCTATATACTCAATACTGTATGGGAGGTCCTCGCACTGGGTCTTGCCGTCTGGATTGCTATAAAACAATTCCGTGACTTGCGACAATTCGGATCATCGACCTTTGGGGACTGTCTCAGAGAGTTGATCAAATCTCACGTGTTTTACTTTGGAAGGTACACTCATAATTTGACTTGGTAGTCTTTGGTGCTAAAGTTTTGCATGGACTAGTTTTTTTGCTGCATCCTGCATGAACTTCGGTGCTTTTGCTCCAACAATTGCGGTATGCCGATCGTTCGCTGCATGTGACTGCGATTCATCATTTTTATAGGACTCAAATTCCATGGGAGTCATCATATATTACGGCATTTCTGTCATCATCGCCATGGTGCAGATGTTTGTACTTGGTCCACGCCTAATCCTTGACGTTCGAGAACTTCACGCTAAGCTTGTAGATGACTCTGACGCAGGAACCGGCATGATTTCGATTGTTTTCCTGGAGCATGTACACGTGTCAACTGGTAGTTGCGTGTAACACATGAATTCTTGTTGGGCGCTATGCAGGGAGCAGGAGAAATTTCGTGGAGGTCAGGTACTCGGAGAAGTTAGCTTCCGAACATGGTCTCAGCGAAGAGAAAATAATAGGTCTGGGGTAATTGATTTCTTCTGGTACCACTACTGGCACCAAGTAGCCCACAGTACGTTCACTGAACTAGACGTTAAACATTCTACGACCGATTTGTCGCACACCTCAAGACTCGCAATCTCAGTAGCTACATTACTTCGATAGACTAAATACAAATGGTGACAATCTATTCCTACATGTCTTTGGGAGGTTCTCACTGCTGTGGGCTCATCCCTGCTCATATCGACTTGGATGATTCTGCGGGCGTGAACGGCGATTTCGTCGAGAGATGCAGTGCACTGCTTTCCATCATCAAGGCTGCAACAACTTTGCAGTCTTGGGGTGATGAACATAGCCTTGGCACAGACTGTATGGTACAATTATTATAAAGTCAGCACAATGGAAGTTATCATTGCGCCGCAGTGACACCTGGCCATCCGAGTCCATGTTCAACATCGAGTCCGCTGAATATCAACCTGCGAGCTTGTCCCCATATGTCATGTTGATACTTAGCCTCTCAGATATGTACCTACTACTACTTGCATAGAGCTATTAAGACATGCTCATCCTAGCCTGGGTGGGGCGGGGAGGATGAACACCAGAGTATCCTAGAGCCTATGGGCATAAAAATGATTCGGTAGGATTTCTTGTGTAGTTGAGGGTGCTTACCAACATCAGCAGGCCTTTGAAAATTTGAGACTTGAATAGCACCGGGGCGAAGGTAGACGCGTAGATGTGCGATGGTGACTCTTGTCCGTGACTCCACACTTTTCTTGCTTCATATCCAGTTTACTACGATTGGTGAAATAGACATACTGGGGTCTGAATGAGTGAAGGAGGGAGGTCACCGCATCATGGCTGCGCAAATATTGAATGTTGATCTATCGTTGATGATCATATGGACCAGTACTACACCATGCGGGAAGGTCAGACAAAAAAAGAACGCTAAACAATAGTTGCCTACTAGCTATTATTAATTTATTATATGTGACACCACAACAACACGATACATAGCATTAGTGCGTTTTTTTTAACATCTACCATCAGCATCTGTGCATAGCTTCTATCCCATCTTCGTGGTATGTCAGCCCGATGACCGATGGGCCTAGAGGGCGATGAAGTGGGCATGATACGACAAATGCTAGAGCAGGGGTTTGAAAATCGAGTGCTTGCTTACAGGCCGCATTGCAGACTCCAGAGGGCGTTGACAGTCTGTGGGGCAGGTGAGTTATCTGTTTGCTTCGATTTAATGCATTCTATTTTTGCTAATACGACCCCAGCGAGGCCAATCGCTGCCAATGCAATGCCGATACTTATCGAGAATCAATTGCATCACGCTAGGCTACACCTGTGTTATCATTGACTACAAATCTACCGAACAATGGTCTCAAGCCTGAAGCAGGAATAAAAACCCATCTCACATTTTACGATATTAATGCTAAGTGATGGAATATAAGATCTAGCACGAATGCCATCATTATACGTCCACAAAGTATCCCACTCACTTGCACTCATCCTCAAATATGACCCTAGTCTCACACGATCCAAGCTGGTGGCCGACCATCAATTCCTTTCATTTAAGCTCTTATTTTATAGGTACGCAGAGAGCTAGTCGGATGATGATGGTGCTTTCTCGATCTGACCTGGACTGCGGTCTCGCAGTGGCATCCTCCACTATGATAATATACGATTGGGGTGAGCAACGCAGTACACATTGAAAAACTACTGATATGCTCATAATATCTCTATCTCCAGTACTTACACTTGGACGAGAGGTAGGTCGATTGCATCACTGGAGCAGCCATTTTGCTCACAATCGTATCATAGGTTGAATTGGTTTGGGTAAGCAGAGTCCCATGTTAGACGACAACAGGATGATAATTAATCTGAAGCAGAGGCAGCGCTGATCTCTCACGACCATTTTGTATATCAGTGTATGTCGTTTAAGTCATGGACGCCGACAAGTTGTACTGACGTCAAAGTATTCTAGATGCGTTATGTTGGAGTAATTTATGCTACGTATGTTTGAAGTTAACGACGTGGCACTGCTAATAAGCTATCACTCACAATCAGCAACAACATACCATGTATGTCTCTTTACATACAGTGTGTTTGGCTTCTCTGACCGGCAGCATGCAGGGAGCCTTCCATTAGTATCGCAGACAGATGTAGTGAGTATCCTGTGCTGATGCCCTGTTGTCACCCATCTCAATTATCTGCCTATGTACAAGGAGTGAGTAAGATTCCCTAACCAAATATTGGTTCAATACGACTGTAACAGGTGTAGGTTCCTTTCAGGTGTTTGGTTCCACAAAACACTAAACAGGTGTTTCAGGCAATATCACCCACTTCACAATAATGTCGGCAAATGTGATCGTAACTGCCATTCTGGGTGGTGAGCGAGCCATTGCAATACCTCAGTAATATCGATTGATGCATCATGCCAGCCATCATGATTATTCGGTTATATGCCATGTATCAAGGATTGAGAAATATGCTTATCTTTCTCATCGCAATCTTCCTGACCGTCAACATCACCTCTGCAGTGGTCGCTGGAGTAATTCTCAGGAATACTTCAGGGGGTAAGTTCTAGTTAATATATACGAAAGATTCAGGCTGACCTAGCGAATATTAGAGGTGCTCATTCTCTCTGGCACCTATCAGTGCAGTAACAGCACCACGGGTGAACCATATCTGGTGTTAGTGATCTATATACTCAACACTGTATGGGAGGTCCTCGCACTGTGTCTTGCTGTCTGGATTGCTGTAAAACAATTCCGTGACTTGCGGCAATTCGGAATATCAACCCTTGGGGACTGTCTCAGAGAGTTGATCAAATCTCACGTGTTTTACTTTGGAAGGTAAACTCATAATTTGACTTGATAGTCTTTGCCGCTAAAGTTCTGCATGAACCAGTTTTTTTGCTGCATCTTGCATGAACTTCGGTGCTTTTGCTCCAACACTGGCGGTATGCTGCTCGTCCGTTGCATGTGACTACTATTCATCATGTTTATAGGACCCAAATTCCATAGGAGTTATCATGTATTCTGGGAGTCTTGTCATTATCGCCATGGTGCAGATGTTTGTACTTGGTCCACGCCTCGTCCTCGACATTCGAGAACTCCACGCTAAGCTTGTAGGCGACTCTGACGCAGGAACGAACATGACTTCAATTGTTTTTCATGAGCATGTACATGTGTCAACTGGCAGTTGCATGTAGTACAGGAAACCTTGTTGGGTGCTATACAGGGAGCAGGAGAAATTTCTTGGAGATCAGGTACTTAAATAAGTTGTCTTCTGAACATGTCGAAAGAGAGAATAATAGGTCTGGGGTGATTGATTTCTTGTCGAGTTTGTTAGAGTCAAAAGGCCGAGTAAGTTATTTCGGTACGATGCACCTACGAGTTATACCACGGCTGTCCTCATTGATCACTTGATAGTCGAGAAAAGAATCCGAAAGATTATCCAACTGGTTGCAAGAGAACTGAAAAACTCTGATACATTCAGTAGATCCAAAAGTCTAGTTGTCCCTCCATGGATCAATTAAAGAAGCACGTAGAACTCAGGGATGGAGTTAAATCAGGATGTTAAGGCCTGGAAGGACAACACGTGCAGCCGTCAATCGGTGACGGTCCGAATAGGCCCGCTCTTCCACGAATCGACTTATCACAACTGGCATCGACCGGGAAATGACACGAGCTCTCAAGATTATCCCGCAGCGAAGCATCTACAGCTACGTCCACAAGAGAAAAATGTCTTCAACACCGTCCCTGCCGAAATTCGTCGTCTGGGCACCGGACTACACTGACGAGGGTGCTCTCGGACGAAGACTGGCAGTAAGACCTGCCCACCTCGAGAACATCAATAAACAAATCAGTCAAGGCGTCCTACGTAACTTAGTTCAGCAAGTCATGTACCTAACGCTAAAGCACTTTGGAATTCAACAGGAGTTGGCGGAGCGTTCATGACGCCCGAATCCGTTGATGCAGCTGCGGCAGACAGAAAGTTTCGCGGCTCGTGCATGATTTACGAGGGCGAAAGTATCGATGCCGTGCGTCAGCTTGTGGAGGAGGATCTTTATTATAAGACTGATGTGGTGCGTCTTGGCTGTTATGATGTGATTGATGTATGGGCGCTGATTCGGAGACTGTTATGATACAGTGGGACAAGGAGAAAATCGTTATTCTCCCTATCGCATTGGCAACGGGCCTTCCGCCTGTGCCTTCCTGATACCTGCAGACATCAAAGATACTACTTATGAATGAAAGATGGTAGCAATAGATGACTCGTGATCAGTCTGACATTAGTATGATACGTCTTTGCTCGATTGACTTGTCCGTGGTTATACCAGCACTAGGCCCGAGCCTACGTCATGATACCACGCAATCGCAATCTTGATGAAGCTCAAGAGCCTCTACGAGGCCCAAGCCTTGCAAGGCTATCTGCGGCTCTCCGCCCGCTTTTGAGTCCGCGAGACAATAAATTTATCCTATCGAAGCCATGAAATCACTTGAACTCAAAAACCCCAGAAAATTCCAACAAGCTAGTAGTCCTATCGTTGACGATGAAGACAAATCTGTGCACTTCCTCCTTGGCGTTGCATGGAAGGTAGTTGCACCCAGCGAGAACAGAACGTGAGACACAACGAGCTTGATACATGATTCAGTTTGCTATGACATATGTGACGATGACTATGCTGGTGCAGATAGAAAAGTTTGGACGTTGTGACTTCGGATGACGTCGGAGCGACGAATGTTCTGGGATCACACGTCCTCAAGCTGCCAAAAGATCTTTCGCAATCTGCTGGCATTGCGGATATTATGGGGTCGAATGCGTCACAACCACGCAAGAATTTCGGCAGACCTTCAAAGCTTGCACATTCGATTGACACGTAGATATTTTCTTCGTGAAACCTAATGGATGTTATTCAGTATATAAAAGCAAGGTGTCTTCCTACCAACCCTTCAGATTTATTTGATTCCAAATCACACCCTCACATACAATGCGTTTCTCTTCTGTAATTGTCCTCGCCGTCGTTGCTGCTTTGGCATCATCAATTTCTGCCACGCCCATTGATGCGCGCGACGATGAATGTCCCTGGTATTGCTCGGTTGACTCACAATGCGGCACTTGCTATTACGGGTATTGCGTGAGTACCAGTAGTTTTCTTGGATTTGATACACGACTCACCTGCATGGCAGTTGCAGGGACTTCAACTCTGCGTGGTGAGTTGTATTTCTGCTTTCACATCGATGCAGTATGGGACGCGCAAGTTACTAGTGATTGATCGAGTTGATCGACGTGCATCAAAAAAGTATCGGTCCAATTACATACTGGAGTTGGCCTGGAATTTTCGTTCAACTGGGAGATGTCTGTAGATAAGACGTGTAACTTGAAAGATACAGACAATAGTAACACTGTTAAGGAGGGCGTAGATTAGTCTATGGCGCACACTAAGCCTCGCAAGAGCGCAGGCTATGGAATTAAGCCAGCAAAAGGATTAATACTGCCAGTGCACAAGAACTAGGAAAAAACAAGCTCCAGGACGTAGTTAGAGAGAATCGAAACGAGTCGAGAAATATGTGGCAAAGTTCTACTCACTGTGCAGTTGCACCAATGATGCATCACAGATTCGCTAGAGCTGTCCTGTTTGATGCATTACTATGACACGAACCTGCGACTGATGCAGACCTGCTGTACCTGACTAGTCGTCAAACTCGGGTTCTCAGCGAGGTGAAGCTCCTTACTATGGCTATAGTTCACACGCGTCTTTCGCAGGTAGTGAGCCGTCATCGCGATTGCAGTCGCAGGGGCCGAGTGGAAACGCTTCCCAACTCGGCATTTCGTCAGCGACCAGCAGCACTACGCATGGATCCTTATCATCGCACTCCCAGCACACTCGAAGGTCAGATCCAGTACTTGAATTCGACTGTTGCACGCCTTGTCTCCGATGTAGCAAGACTGAATGAATCACATAAACATCCGCTCACAGAAGGGACAAACACAAGTAATAGATAGTATGCTCTGGCATTTGGCAGCTACCCAGCAGTTCGACCTGATCATGCGACTATATGCACTGAATGAGCAATTTCGATCAAAAAGTAACACTAGTTAGTACTACATATATCCATGAAGAAAACAACGGACCAATTTGCAGCCTTGGTAGCCATGAGTTTCACAGCACTTTCCCTTGAAAAGGTGATGCTCGTGAACAACGCACGCGGCCCGGTTGGTCATCAAGGCCAAAGAGCCCATCGAAGAAAATTGGGGCCATGACTTGTGCCAGAGAGCTCACGGCTGCCGAGAAATGCGCGACCAGTTAGCTATTGAAAGGCAAGTTGATAGGTCTTACGTCCGTACGGCATTCATTTATACGCCTAAACACCCTCGGATTACAGTGGAGCTAAAATCGCACTTCCACAGTGAGTAGAGTTGGCTTCGTGCAGAGAACTGAGGCCCTCAACAGTGATGTTCCCGGACGTATATGCACCGTGGGAAGGTGAGACAAAAAAGAATACTGAACAACAACTACACGCGATGTGCAGCGTTAGTGTCTTTTGCATGACATTGACCGTAACGTTTATGCATAGCTTTTATTTCATCATCATGGCATGATGGTGGGACAGAAAAAGAACAATGCCTATCACGCAACTACCCGATACACAGCATTAGTACGTTTTGCATTAGCTTCTATCCCATCCTCATGTATAATAACCCGACGACCAAGACAGAGAGCGATGGAGTGGGCATGATGTAACAGATGTTGGAGGAGCAGGGGGTTTGAGAATCGAGGGGCTTGCTTACAGGCCGCATTGCAGAGGGCGTTGACAGTCGGCGGAACAGGTTAGTTATCTGTTTGCTTCGTTTTAGCGCATTCTATTTTGTGCTATTACGGCCGGGTCGAGGCCAACGAGGCCAATCGCCGCCACTGCCATGCCGACACTTGTCGAGGATCGATTACAACACGTCCAGACCTGTATTAGATGACTACAAATCTACCCGGATTCAGTCATCAATCAAGGGTCTCCAGCCTCAGGAATAAACGTTAAACACCCGTCTCCCATTGCACGATATTAATGCCGACTCGGAGTGGTGAAATATAAGGTCTAGCCTAGCATCGTCATTATAAATTCACAACGTATCCCACTCACTTTCACCCATCCTCATCCTCGAATATGACTCTAATCTCGAATGACCCCATTTGGTGGCCGACAATTTCATTCACGCATTCAATCTCCTATTTTGTAGGTACGCTGAGAGCCACTTGTATGATGGTGGCGGCGTCTCGATCTAACCTGGACTTGCGGTTTTGCAGTGGTAGCCTCCGCTGTGGTGATATACGATTGGGGTGAGCAAAGTAGTACACGTCGAAAATGATTGATATGCTCATTATATCTCTAGTGCTAACACTTGGACGAGAGGTAGGTTGATCTCATTACCGGAGCAGGCATCTTACTCAAAATTGTATCATAGGTTGAACTGGTTTGGGTGAGCAGAATCCCATATCAGAAGACGACAGAATGATACAGTCAATTCGGGCAGAGGCAGCGTTGGTCTCTTATGACCATCATGTATTTCACCGTATGTCGCATGGGTTATGAACGTTTACATGTTGTGCTGACGTCAAAGTATTCTAGATGCGCTATGCTGGAATAATATATGCTATGTATGTTTGAAGCTAACAATGTGGCACTGCTAATAAGTCATCACTTACAATCAGCAACAACATATTATGTATGTTGTCTTTGCATACAGTGTGGTTGATTCCTCTGATCGACGGTATACAGGGAACCTTCCATCGGTCTCGCAGACAGATGTAGTGAGTATTCTGCGCTGATGCCTATTTTTACCCGTCCCAATTACCTACGACCAAGGAGTGAGTGATATTCTCGACCGGATTGTCGGTTCAATATAATGACTGACAGATGTACGTTCCTTTCGAGTGTTTGGTTCTATGAAGCACTCAACGAGCGTTTCAGGCGATATCACCGACTTCGCACTAAATTCGGCAAATGTGGTCATGACCGCCATTCTGGGTGGTAAGCGACTCAGCTGTAATACCTGAGTGATGTCGACTGACACATGATGTCAGCTATCATGATTGTTCGGTTATATGCCATGTATCAAGGATCGAGAAATATACTTATCTTTCTCATCGCAATCTTTCTGACTGTCAACACCACTTCTGCAGTGGTCGCTGCAGTAGGCTTCAGCAATACTTCAGGAGGTAAGTTCTAGTTATGTATCAAATAATCAGGCTGACTCGACGAATATTAGAGGAGCTCATTCTCTCCGGTACCTACCAGTGCACTCACAGCTCCACGGGTGACCCAAATCTGGTATTAGTGATCTATATACTCAACACTGTATGGGAGGTCCTCGCACTGGGTCTTGCCGTGTGGATTGCTGTAAAACAGTTCCGCGACTTGCGACAATTCGGATCATCGACCCTCGGGGACTGTCTCAGAGAGTTAATAAAATCTCACGTATTTTACTTTGGAAGGTAAACTCATAATTTGACTTGGTTATCATTGTTGCTAAAGTTCCGCACGAACCAGTTTTTTTGCTGCATCTTGCTTGAACTTTGGTGCTTTTGCTCCAACAATCGCGGTATGCCGGTCGTTCACTGCATGCGACTGTTATTCATCATTCTTATAGGACTCAGATTCCATGGGAGTCGTCATATATTCTGGCATTTCTGTCATCATCGCTATGGTGCAGATGTTTGTACTTGGTCCACGCCTCATCCTCGACGTTCGAGAACACCACGCTAGGCTTATAGGCGACTCTGACGCAGGAACGAACATGACTTCAATTATTTTCCAAGAGCATGTACACGTGTCAACTGGCAGTTGCGTGTAGCACAGGAATTCTTGTTGGGTGCTATGCGGGGAGCAGGAGAAATTTCGTGGAGGTCAGGTACTTAAATAAGTTATATTCCGAACATGGTCCAAAGAGAGAATAATATTGATGATCACTTTCATGAAATCCTAATGCTGCCAACTCGATTGGTATTTGAGGAGATGCACAAAGCCGGGAAAGCAGTTTCTCCTTCTGAGATCAAGTAGCTGGACAACGTTGGCGGAGGTATCCTTGGAATTCACTCACCTATTGCGTGTTCAGTGAGCTTTCCTGTGCTAGTTTCAGCGTTATTGGTTTACGTTTTTGTAGAATTTGTTTCGCGAAGCCTCTTGGCTTAAGTAGTATGTGTCCATAAGCCCTTCAGGAACCGGCCGTATGCACCTTGGCAAATCCATTACCTGACGCGCACACCGCTATTCCCTAACCGTCCACGTGTTGTATTTTCCATTATGGGAACTGCCAGGAGGACACGAACAGAGTCACAACGAAGCATAATCATGCCTCAACAATGACGCTCCACTAGCAAAGTTCACAAGATATACCGCAGCTATGTGATGGTATTTATATCTGTTCTCTTGATATACTTACATGGCCTGTGGCAAGCGCCTCTAAAAGCTGTGGTCCCAAGGATCCAAGCACCATATATTTCGTGTTGGCAGCGTTTCTCTTCCTCCCATCTATTTCCATCTCTCCATACACTCACACCCACTTTTTACTCTGAATCCTCATGTCTATTGACATCTGTAAACTCGATCGTCGAGCAGTCTTCCAAAGTCTGGCTAAGCGTCTGAGCACTCTGGACCATTTTTTGTACGCTGCGAACGAAATAATGAAATTCGATCGGTTGGAAGACTGCGAATTGCAGCCCTACGGAGAAAAGGTATTGTCTTCGTTTATTGATCATCTCTTACAGTTAACTGACGATGATATTTCTTTGCAGATCATCGCTCTGACAGAGCTGAATTTGATTCTAATTTTGGCAAGCTTTTTCGCTAATGCTCTCGGTAATGAAGGTTTGCGCGTATGAATCTGAGAGAGATAACGGGCGTATCCCTGTTCACGATCTCACAAGTCGGCATACTGCAAAATGCTTGTTTGGATTAGACGGCGCAGGTCCGCATTCCCTACTGACATAGACGGTAAACATAGGTCTTTATTGTGTTTAATTTCATTCTCACAATTTGTATAAGACTGAATCAATTCGCTCTTAAACCACAGAACGGTTCCACGGACCAGAGGAATTGACCCTCGTGCCCAATTGGGCATCGAGGAATTACTAATCGTCAAGAAACCACGAACCGGGTCAATTCCTCTGGTCCGTTATTATAATGACCGTTCTTCTTCAAAGTTTCGTATTTGTAATTGTGTATCTACTGCCCATGCTCCCGGTCGACGGATAGGTTATCTTCCTCGGCTGTATCATTGAAATCTAGAGGCATTTGCCGCCTAGAAATTGGCAATATCAAATATCTACCCCTTTCGTTTGTGACTAGATCTCGGCTCGAGATGTCTTCTCGTCGGCAGTATTTTCTAATGAATTAATCCTAGTCCTGAATTTTCAGGCACGTTCAAATACCTCCTATCACAAAGTTGGATTCGTGATGCACCTGGCACGGACGTAACTGGAAGGTTTCACTGATATCTAGAAAATAAAAGGTGTGGTGAGATTGTCAGTGAGACACCGACTTCGAGGCTCAGCTGCTCAGGATTTTTTTCGACTCGGAAATGGTGGCCCCATCTGATGCGTGGGAATGATGATTATTATGCTGGCGCGGATGCGGTCGGACGGTCGGATATCCCAGGATCGAAATGAGTCCTCGACTGACGAACGATCAAATCGATCAAATCCGGTCAGACTGCGTCAGTGCTATGTCGACACTGTTGGTCGAATGCGGCACAACCACGCAAGAATCTCAGGAGACCTTCAAATTCAAAGCGCTGACGCGAGGCTAGTAAAGGGATTTCGGTGGACCAATGGTGGATGGGTTTTGAAAGCCATAAGGGACGTTATCCAGCATATAAAAGAACGGTGTATTCCTACTAACCCTTCATAATTATTTGATCCCATATCACATCCTCATACACATACACAATGCGTTTCACCTTTGCGATTATCCTCGCCGTCGCTGCTGCTTCGGCATCATCAATCTCTGCTACGTCCATTGTTGGCACTAGCACCGATGATTGCCCCACTGGGTTGAGGAATACCGGAGAATGCCAGAGCGGTCCTTCAAGAATTTGCGTAAGTATCAGTAGTTTTCGTGGATTTGATTGACTCACCACACAGCAGAACTATCGTTTCTGCTGCTGCAAAGTGAGGCATTGAATATTGCTTCGAGAATTAGACCAAATTTCACAACGAACTCCTAGGTACTGTGACTCCTGAGGCCTGAGGCCTGAGTCCCAGTAAAAATCGACAAGAAAGAGGTAGATACATGTCGATATATATGAAGCCTATAGATTGCTCGCCACTTGAAACTTATGTGATCGCATGTTTATTTTCGTATTCACCGTTGCGTGTAGCACGGGAATCTCTGTTGGGTGCTATGTAGGGAGCAGGAGAAGTGTATCTCCTCGAATGTCATTCGAGTCGGCAGCATCGGGAGTGAATATCATCAATATTATTTTCTCTTTGGACCATGTTCGGAATACAACTTACTTAAGTACCTGACCTCCCAAGAAACAAAGCCGGTGAAGCAGTTTCTCCTTCCGAGCTCAAGGCCTCACGTTTCAGATTCATCGGCCTTCGACAGCTCGGAACTCTCGGAACTCGACACCTCGATGCCCAATTGGGCGCGAGGGTCAATTCCTCTGGTCCGTAGAACCATTACTATGTGGTTTATATTATCCAAGAGCAAATTGATTCGGTCTATACAAATTGTAAGAATGAAGTCAAACACAATAAAGACCTGTGTTTACCGTCTATGTCAGTAGGGAATGCGGACCTGCGCCGTCTGATCCAAACAAGCTATCTGTGTTCTGTATTATATGTAGTGAAAGAATATTAATTGTTCAAAGTTTCGTATTTATGAATGATCTAATAGTTGCCCATGCAGATAAGTTATCTTCCTCGGCTGTATCCTTGAAATCTAGAATGATTTGCCTCAGGATCCTGCCGAGAATTTCGCAATATCAAATATTTACCCCTTTCGTTTGTGACTAAACCTCGGTCTTGAAGCAAGATGTTCACCATTTCCTAATGGATTAATCCCAGCTCTGAATTTTCAGGCACATTCAAATACCTCCTATCACAAAGTTGGATTCGTGATCTGAATCTGCACCAGACTGTAACTGCAAGGTTTCACTGACTGACATCTAGGTGTGGTGAGATTTCAGTGAGGCATCGAAGGCTAAGCTGCTCAGACTCGGAAATGGTGGCCCTATCTGATGTCTCCTCGTGCGACGAGCTTCTTAGCTCATACAGGTGCTTGGGACGAATAGCCATGCGACGCCCGAGGGTAACTTCGTCGGTGCAGTCTGGTTCCCAGACCGTGTAGTGGTGCGTTTTCACGGGTGTTGGAAGATATGAAGCGAGCGGTGTCATTTCGATCTGAATGAAGGTGGACGTGCATGACGTATCTAGCTCAGAGCGGACTGGAGCATGACTGCAGTATCATAGTGAGGGTGCTAACTGTGAATGAATCTGTTAGAGTCAAGGCAAGTAAATTAGGATTTTTGGTACTACGATGGACCTACGAGCATACCACGGTCTGTCCTCATCGATCACCTGATAGTGGAAGACGGACTCCTTGTTCCCCTAGCAGCTGCAGGATATACATGCGGGACTAGCCCAGTTATCCCACCCTGAACCAATTAAAGAAAACCAGTGTCAGCAAAACAGTTAAAACAAGATGTCAATAATGCTGGCGGCCTGAAAGCTGGAAGGACAATGGATGCGGGTGACCTTCCTCCCCATCGCATTGGCAACGGGCCTTCCGCCTGTGCCTTCTTAATACCTGCAGATATTAAAAATACACTTATGAATGAAAGATGTTACTTCAAGCCACGCAATTCCCCGATGTCCCTGCACGATATAGCGGAACAACGGCACGATAGGCAATGCAATAGTTGTATGATCCCGTCGATTTCGTACCTTCGAGCCGTTTTCCTGAAAGAGACATCGTAACGAGGGTTTTGTGGCGGAGTTTTCCCAGTGATTAGTCTTGGCCTGAATTTGACTCGACGAAGGGTGTGACGTGTCATGTATGGGAATGATGCCTCGCATAAGGCGAATCGGAGCGAAAAGTCGAAGACTGAGACTTTCTGAGTAAAGGGATTGCGGTGGACCAACGGTGGATGGGTTCTGAAAGCCATAAGGGACGTTATCCAGCATATAAAAGAAAGGTGTATTCCTACTAACCCTTCAGAATTATTTGATCCCATATCACATCCTCATACACAATGCGTTTCACCTTTGCGATTATCCTCGCCGTCGCTGCTGCTTCGGCATCATCAATCTCTGCTAGGACCATTGGTGACAGTGACACCGATGGATGCCCCCCTGAGTGTTGGGTCGACGGAATATGCCTGAGCTGTCCTTCGGACGTTTGCGTAAGTATCAGTAGCTTTCGTGGATTTGATTGACTCACCACATAGCAGAACTATCGATTCTGCCGCAAAGTGAGGTATTGAGTATTGCTTCGAGAATTAAATCAAATTTCACAACGAACTCCTAGGTACTGACTCCTGAGGCCTGAGTCCCAGTAAAAATCGACAAGAAAGAGGTAGATACATGTCGGTATATATGAAGCCTATAGATTACTCGCCACATGAAACTTATGTGATCACGTGTTTATTTTCGTAGTCACCGTTGCGGCGTTGCGAGTAGCACGGGAATCTCCGTTGAGTGCTATCCCGATGCTGCCGACTGGAATGTCATTCTCCTTCCGAGGTCATCAATGTTACCGGAGGTATCCTTGGAATTCACTCATGTTCAGTGAGTATACCCTTTCATACTGTTCAAAGTTTCGTATTTGTAATTGATATGCAGATAAGTATCTGTTTATCTGCGAAAATTTACGATTACCTAATGTAAACGCTGTAAAGCAGATTCCTCCCAAGATTCCTCCGCTACCCAACAAGGGTATGTCACGGTCACACAACGCCGAGCAACCTGAAGATACTACGCGCGGCCCCCACAATGGTAGATGCAGCTGCGACAACGGACGGTTGGGCTTAGAAGACGGATGGATAGATGGATTGTATCAGTAGAGTAGTAGGAGACTGTTATACATGATTCCACGGACCATCATTTAATAGCACGAAGTCAGAAATTTAGAATGAATGCAAGTGTGAAATCAAAGATTTCAAATGAGGGTTCGAGAACGACAAAGATGCATCAGAGTCGCACCTTGGTTCTGCAGGCCTCCCGTTGTGAATCAACGAGAAGGTGAGTGAAATTTACAATTATTAGTAGATGTTGAGGGATATCCCGGCAGGCGCACGCGCCTGCCGGGAAAATTTACAAACTTTACAAACTTTACCGTAAATTTTTCACTGTCCCGCACTTCACTCACTTTACCCACCAGAATTCGCACTTTACTGCACTTTACTCTACCTCACCTGTCCCTCCGCCCTCCCCATCCTACTCAGTTGCCATAAATGGTGACTTAGACAATACGGTCACATGACACATGATGTCTCTTCTCCGTCGCCTCCCATCTTCCTCGACGGTCGTTAACGTTGGCTCCCCACACGGTGTGCTACTGTAACACTGCGGTTTTGTGTGATTAGAAGGTACAATCAAACTTTTCAGCATACCTTTGACTGACATTCTCATCTAGAAACACTACTACTATTCGTCATATGATGATGATACTGCCTTGGATCATTGCCAGAGTCGTCTTTCGTGTAAGTCTTTGTTTACTTGTTCCTCCTTCAAGTTCCTACTTGGAACATTCCATCATCTCTTCCCGAGATGGCCGGCCTTCTGTAGGTGAGCCAACTCAGTAGGTTGTGCACGTCCGGACAAGCCTTTTGTAGGTTATCTGGATGTCCAGTGCGTGACATACTCATACTCTGAGTCCCTTTGCTTTTTGAATCTGACTTGGGGCTGTTTTTTTAATGCTAATATTCATTTCAACCGCTTCAGCAGGAATCCATTGGCCCTCTCGACCCGTTCACGTTGCCCGGAGCTCATGACCCTGCGCCAGAATTCTCCCTGTTCGTCGTGAAATTGTCCTGGGTATCCTGTTCTGCGACCTGATTGGCTTTCACTATCTCTGCATTCACTACAGTTCAGCCAGTTGAAGAAACTCCTTCCAAGGTCCTTTCTGTCACGCTCGTGCCACCAGTATTCAGACCACCCCCAGCCGCTCTGCTGTTCTCAAAGCAGAACAAACATTCATGCACTGGCACTGGCCTCCCGCCCAGATCGCCCACAGTTACAGCCAGTGAAGAACTCCTTCAGGGTGTTTTTCTGTCACACTCGTCCACCAGTTTCAGACTGCCACTCTTGCTGTTCTCAAGCAGAACGACGTTCGTGCACTGGAACTCCGCCCAGATTCGCCACAGTTTCACGGCAGGTTTCAAGAACATCCTTCGAGGGTGGTTCTGTCATGTGCTTGGTCCACCGGGCCGGGCCTCGAAAATATCCAAGGATTTGGTGCCAATGTTGGAAACTTTGAGTGTGAGAACACGACGGTCGAAGGTAGGATTTTCATACAATCACATTCCATGAATCAGCTTCTCTCAGCGCGAGTGCAGGACTACTTCAAGAAAGCTTGGGTCGCAGCAGCAGCATCATGGTTCTGTATGTGCTAGTGTTTGGTTTGGCAGATGGTATCCTTAATTTTTTCTAGCCCTTCGTCGATGACCATGGTCCTGATGCTTATTGCATCTTCCATCGGTCGTGGCTCGCTGGGCACCACAATCACACGGTACTCACTCTTGTGCTCAGTATGTAGTTGAAATTCAGTGTGATGCTTTACTAGTGTAGTCTATGTGTTACGACAGTGCGGGTCAATCAAAATTGAGAGCCAAGTGAATTTTAAAACACGGAATGACATCATACCCTCTGAAATTTCAGAACTGTCCCACCAATTACCTCTGTCTTGTGTTTTACCTCCCGCATGGCACGATCAAAGAAGGGGGCATCGGACGTCGTTCAAAAGAAGCCGAGGCAGGAGGAAAGAATCAGCTATCCCGAAGTCAGCTTTGGCTGACATCCAGAAATGCAAGGAACTTGGAATTGAAACGCACCTCCAAGCAAACAAGACCAGGAGCAGCTATGCTGGCCATGTACGCCGGGGACGCGAGTGGCTTGCGAGCCATTTTGATGCACCAAGCTGCTCCGCTGACGAGGGGGACTGCTCAGTGCCCAAAGAGCCGTTGGTACAGCCGGTGGCACTGTCAGTGCCCTCTTTCGTTAGAGACAATCCAGACAGCGATGTGTATGCAGATCCTGCCTTCAAAGATGCATTTGGGTGCATGCCAAACAGATGCTCCGACAAGGCGCTGGCCCTCTTCATGTCCCTGAAGGGGTTCCACGAAAACCTCAGCAAGAACACAGTCGAAAGTATCCGCGCAGCATTCAAAAGCTCTGGGAGCAAGCGTGAGCAACACCCTGCGGACTGGTACAGACTGAGAGTACTGACTTGTACCAGGGATGGCGGCACATTTCGTGGAAAGTGGAGTTTTAACGAGGCAAGACAGCGCTGGGAGGGAAATCCAGCCGACTCAGCGGAAGTTTACGACGTGATGGCATCTGTCAAGCACAAGGCCAGCGCAGAGGGCGGAGATCGAAACTCACTCGATGGCAATGACAAAAGATTTCATGGATCGCATGCTCCAATGGCATGAGGCTGCATGCCCGCTGGAGATCGCACTGCAGGCCATCCAGCTAGTGATGAGTGGCACACTGCCTTCACAGGTCCAACTGACTCTCGACACAAGGACCCAGCTCACTCGCCATCTTGAACAGGTCACTTTTGATGCTGGCGCATGGACCTTATGGAGCAGGTATTGTCCCACCTGCCGAAATTGATGTGCGCTCGCTGACTTACCATTTTGGTAGGTGCTTCGAACTCGTGAAACTGCAGCGCAAGACATCTCACTCGACACAATCCTGCTGGACACTGTCATGAAAAAGTATCTGGCACGCGAGCCACTGACACTCAGCAACAGCAACACCTATTCGAAATATTCCTTTCGAACCGAAAAGGATGGCAGAAAAGGGTCGATAAGGGCATCTGCGAGGCAGACCTTAGGTGTGAGTGATCAGATTAGCATGAAGTGACGCCCTGCTGAGTGTAGTGGTGTATGTGCCTCACAACCAGCCAACCACTACAAGATATTTCCTCGCCAGACATGCATTCCTGCGACAGCTTCATCTGGATGTTGCTCTGGATCAAATGGCTCGAGTTTTTTCATTACGGGCGCACACTCGGGCCAAACGACTTCATCTTCCCTTCAATGGGTGCCAATGGCATCATGCAGCCTGGACAGCCTCTCTCCCACGACACTGTGCAAAAGTGGATTGACGAGGCAACGACAGGTGCTGGCATCCTAGGCTGTTTTTCGACTCACTGCTTCTGCCGTGGAGGTGCCCAATATTGGTTCATGTTCGCACCGGTGGTCAGCGGTGGTCACTTGCCATGGTTCGATGGTGGGGAGGATGGGCTGATGGTGAACAGGTAGGTGCCTTCAATGGTCTACTTTTTCTCGCTCTCACTTGTTCATTCCATTCCCAGAGAAACACGCTCATTCGTTACCTTCTTGACGAACTACACACCTATGAGACTGACTACAGTGATGCCCTCGCTCCTTTCTCCCGCGAAGCTGAATCCTCCCTTGCAGGCGAGCAGGCACTCATGAGGCCAGCATCCACTGAGGAGCTGCGCATGGTTCATGCATCTGTGACCGCAGATGTCAATCGTTTGCGAGTTGACGTCAGTGCAGTCAATGACTCGCTTCGGTCACTCACCAGCATGGTCCAGGCCACTTCAAGTTGCCTGAAGGCTGCTGGACACCTACCTCCAACACAGCTCAAAGAAGATCCCCGCTTCACCCTTCTCTCCGCATCCAGTGCAGAGTCTCCTCGGCATGTCCGTCCACCAGCAACACACTCCCATCCTCTGTCATCTGTCCGCAGGAGCCATGGCCACGCACACATCACTCCAACTACTCGACCACTGCCATCTGCTGCTGCACACACAGCCTCGACTCAACAACTCCCAAGCAACAGTCTCGTCATTCCACGGCTGCCACTCGTCCGTTCAAACGGGTTGAAGACTCCGAAGGCCGAGTCCTGGAGGGACATCATCACGCACTGGCTTGTCGGCGACCCCGACAGAGGGTTAAAGACGCCACTCAAGGACTGGCCGCAGGAGTGGTACCAAGGCCCGAACCGGAAGCTTGCAATGCAGTACCAGAACAGGGCCATTGTTGCGCGCGAGTTCATCAACCAGTGAGTGCTTCTGGCTGCGATCCACACGACGGCACTCACACATTCTTTGTTCTTTCTTCTCGTCACCTTCAGTTACCAGTCAGACGAAGCCCTCTTCCTTGCAGCCTACCCAGAAGCCGAGCGGGGACACACCCCACTGCTTGCAGCCGTCAACAAGGCACGGGCTGCACGAGGAGAGCGTGTCCGTCGCAACAAATGACGGAGACTCTCACTTCAGAACCATACCACTACCGCTGCCCACTCGAGCACTCGTAACTTGTAAGTACTATAACCACGAATCACTTCATATTGCAAAGGTCACATGCCAGGACTGTTGATACTGTACATTCCCGCACCTACTTCTCTACCCTAGGTACTTCCTCGCCGTACTCTCTCCTTCCCAGCGCTAGTTAGTTCCCAACTCTTTCGTGCTTCTTTCCTCCGAGTCCATCTTTCCCGCGTGCCTTCTAAGTTCTCTTGCAAGTTGGTTTCGAATGTCCGACGTCCCTCTGAGGTCCGGGAGGTCCACACCAACGACGAAAACCAGAACACAAAGCCGAGTGAGCGAGCGAGTGAGTGAAGCAGGCCTGAACCTGCGCGTCAGCGGGCGTCACGCGCTCCGCTTTTTTCGTACCCATCTGCGTCCGTTTGGCGCAATCACGCGTCACGACCGCCGTCACGCAGTGATCCGGCTCGAAAAGGGCAAAGATCGAGACCACGTGAGCGCACGTGGGACTTTT
>JABBWF010000135.1:0-124175 GCA_016647645.1 Suillus variegatus
AAAATGGAGAAGTAACTTAGTGACAGAGGGCTAGATAGTCTCTCATATCTCCCTTATCAGTCTCTATATATATCTGACATGGTATGAATCACATACCATGCATGACACCGCATGGTGTTGGGTCGAAGGTTCTCCAAGGAGCTCTTAGAAGATGAGTCGGACGAGGTTAAGAAGGAGATCAGAAAGAGGTACAACAAGCAGATAAAAGGTAGCAAGGGAAAGGGTGACATACTGGATGACAAAGATGATGATAACAATGAAAGTGATCCTGATGCCATCACAAAGTAAGTGTTTTGGTTGATGTACCTGGTTTTAATCATACTCACATGTCCTACAGAGGTATTGATGAATTGCCAATCATATGCCAGCATTTTGCACACCTCGTCAAAAAACAAACTCAATTCATTGTGTCCTTTATGTGCGCTGGACCTGACCCAAGGCATAATCAGGACATAGTTACTTTATTGTAAGTGAACCAAATCAGCAGTATAACTAATGTGCTTACCTCCAACTAAGGTGCCATCCATCAGAAACCTCTGGTGGGCGCAATTTTGCCCACTTGTACCCTGACAAGGACTATGCCTTCCTTGGTGTGTACCAGGAATTTGCAGAATCATTATTCTGTAAGTCATTTCCTTATTATCATTATGGGCTCACATTGATACACACTTGTCAGCTGTGAAGGAACACGACCCCTTGTTGCCAGCTACCACAAACGTCGGAGATGGAAACAGGAGTGAGGAACTCGAAGAGGATGATAGCGGCGAAGAGGATGGTAGCAGCGAAGAGGATGAAAGTGGCGAAGAGGATGAAAGCAGAGAGGAGAATGAAGGAGGTACTGATACCATGAGCTGGGATAACCCCAGCCTTTATACGATTTTGCAGGCACCTGATGCATCAATGGCAGGTACTGTGGCGCTAGCACCGGCTGGCTTTGCTGATGTATCACTTCAGCTTATGGGACCATTCTACTCTCAGATAAGAGTCTTATATGCTGTCACTCCCACTATGTTACCTGACAATTTTCTGATATAGTCCCAATATCCTGATTTGTCACTGGATTTGCACAGTGTTATGATGCCTCAAGCTAGTGTGCCTCTCGGCTCAATTGAACCATTTGAGGCCCGATTTTTACAGCCCGGTCTTATAGCTACGGGATATCTTGGTAGCAGTACTGTGCAGAACACATCATTCAGCTCACCAGCTTCTTTGGGATTCTCGCTTACTGACACCATGCACGGGTGGAATTTCAACAATGGCAATCTTAATTCGACAGGGTGAAAGACATCTAGTCTATCTTCTTTTTTGACCTCTCCAACCTCCACTGAGCGCAGTACCACGAGCCCTAGCCTTGACGAACACCTTCCTCAATTTACTTATCAGCTTCCCACCCTTCCAGCTGCCAACCCCCCTTCTCCGACTGAGACCGCACAACCTGCTGAAGTTCCTGATTCACAGGCTGGTACCGGACATGCTAAGTCCAAGCGCAAGTCCAAGTCGAAACTTCCTACAACCAAGTCTCTCACAGCACACACTGACAAGCCTCGCTCTGCCACCAAATTTATCACAGACACTCCCACTGTTACAGCCACACCCACTACAGCAAAACTCACTCCCCTGGTCAATTCTACTGAGCCTATCCCTGTGATCACGCTTGCGAACGCTGCCAAACCCAAGGCCAAACCAAACCAAAACCAAACCAAACCAAAACCCAAGGCAAATCCTGTTAGTACCAAGTCCAGTGCAGTAACGGAGACAACACATGTCACTGCAGATGAAGGTAATGTGTTGGGTGATTCAATTACTATCAATAATATCGTGCAAAAAGCTACTGCGAGTCAGATTGGAGCGGCACGTGTATCGAAGCACATTCCAATCAAATCCAGGCGGAATGATATTGCTGACGCAATTGGGTCAGATGGCATGACATTCGTTGGTATTGGTAGCAAGGAAAATCCAAGTGTTTTGGAGGAGGTTGGGGGAACATCATCGAAGTGTACTGCTGACTCGACTGCAGAAGGCGTGATTCCAACAAAGTATGTCTAAAAAATCCTGCTCTATTCTCACTTGCTAACAGAAACAGGAAAAGACAAATGAAGGTGTGAGCAGTGTAACACTCGGGTTGGCGCTGGACACATATCTGGTCAAAATCACATATTACATTTCCCAACACACTTCCGATCCTCCAAAAATTCTGCATGTTTGTCCGAGTCATCCAAAGGTTGTCTGCCCATTTCTGAGGCCTTTCTAGCTTTTCCGATCCTCCGTACCATGTCCTATCCTTGTCCGTTTGACTTTGCTGGTGCGTTTTTCACTTGTTTATCTGTTATTGATTATATCTAGGGGAACATACATCGAAAATCCTTGCTAATATGTATAGATATGCTCCTCGTGCATTATTACATGTATATCCTTGAAGCGACTCGCCATAAGTCTTGTTACATTTCGGATGTCTTATCACACTACAGTTTTCGCCTACGTAGATTCCGGACTTTCACACCATAGGATATAGTCTGGCTCGCTAGATTCCCGCACTTCACTTCACTTCCCTTGTTTCAAGTCATAGTTAGTAGGAGTCACTTTCGGATTTTTGATACTTCGCGCAATCGATTTTTTGTTCATTCAGAACGATTGTTTGGCCTGACCGCTGCCATTTTGCTATTAAATTCCTTAAGTCTTTCGACGGACTTTGCTAGTTGTACTACACAGGTCCTATTCTTTCACCGGAAACTCACCAGAAGCCTCACACAACTTCAGACCTTCGTTCTCAGCGTTGGACATCTGTCGGACATACCGGACAACTTATTGGACACTTCGGACAACTTATTGGACACTTCGGACAAGTCTTCGGAACTTCAGATGCACTAAAGGTATCATTCAGTCCTCCCTTCTTCGATCTTAAATTAGATATCCCTTGCATTTTATATCAAGAGATAATCCTACAGGCAGTCTCTTAGGGACGAACATCCCACTCGCACTCAGAGTCTAAAAGGTAACACCTTTGTATAGCCCACCAGGAACTAACTCTTTACAGTGGACTAGCTTTATGTTGGCTTCATGAAGTTCTCTGTTTGATCCATGCTCTGATCATAAATTTTCACGCTATACAAATGTAATACATGTGGTCCCTAGACCTTTATCCTGTCTGTGATTAGTGAATGAAGTTATTCTTGCATTGTGAAAGCTTGTTGCAAAGGAAAAGCTAAGATCAGATGTGAGACAGAACAGAATGGTGTGACTCAGACTTGCAGGAATTGAAAGAATACGAGTAAGGGAAAACTTGAAAAGAATGAATATATGCGGATGCTACAAGTATCAACCTGCATCATGTGAAAAATTGGACTGGAGATGGAAGTTCGAACAGAACATCGTGACTCGGACTGACAGAATACAAGCAGTGATAAGTAAGGGAGAAAGGGAGAAAGTAAAATGAATATATGCGCACACTATAAGTAGTTGGGTGATGGGCTGGGAAAGCAATGAGCCGACCTGCAATGCATCAGTAATGCATCAGTGCTATTTGAGGATCCACACTGCACTGTTGCATCACTGGATCCCTTGCAACTGCAGCAAAATGTTGCATCAATATGACACTGGGGCCTGGGAAGTTAAAGAGCCCTTTCATCAACTATTTTGCCTTTGGTCATGGCAGGTGAATATTCCACACTTGCTATCATTTTCAATCACTCATTGACCCTTGCAGGCGTATCTGTCCCGGTAGGCTAACTCATGCTTGATCTGGCAGTGTTATGACAAATGCCTTTGGCAGGTCGTCGGTTTGCAGAGAATGGTCTGTGGACTGCATTTGCTACCATACTCGCCGTCTTGTGCATCGATCATGCCAAAGACTCAAATGGAGACAAGATTGAGGTGAAGCCGGAATTCACCACTGGTTTAGTTATGTAAGCGACTCAGTATGCATTCAATAGCCTGCGACTGACTCTGCTGAAGTCACCCTGAACCATTCCACTGCTCGTTTGAAGTCGTGAACACAGCGAGAGAAGCACACATCCGAGCGACGGTGAATTCGAGGTAGACTTGGTTTGTACTCGAGGTGGTCTGACATATGATATGGTGCAAAGCGTACTGGATGGCACGGTTTTACGGTCTCTGCTTTTGTCTGTCTTGGATGAACAAGAAAATAAATTGACACTTCATAAACTAGACCCGTTTCCAGAATCTCGTGAACCGGCGCAACCAAGCTGTATACCATTGATCGGCTCACAGGCCCTTCCCGTTGGTCAACCTCTATCGGTGAATAGTAATCCATGCGCTCGTACTGCAGCATACAAGCAGCATACATATATTGAGTCATTCAAGGATGCAACTGTAGCGCAATTCATTAAAGTTCGCTCTGGAGCGTCATAATCACCTAGACTGGCGGGCAGACCCCATGGGCCCGCATCTGGACGTTGAACCCTGGGGTTGAAGCTTAGAGGCGTCCATTGACAGCCCAGGCACCCTCATACTATGCTTACGGGAGAGGAATCGATCTTACAAGGTTGCGTATGAACACAACGATAAGACACACACATTGTCTAGGCGGTGATCACCTGAGATTCGACGCCATGGGTAAGTAAATCAATTAATCGGCGACCCGCCAGTTCACTCTGCCTGTCCGTTGGGGTGCTGTGTATCATTAACCTTCCCGTATTCTCGTAATTTGGCAGCAGAATAGGGCTATAAGACACACGAGCAACAAGGCAATGAGAAATAATAATATTTGTGGCAATGAATTTCCACCCCGCTGCGACTTCAGCGACTGGTTGGGATACGGACGTACGGAAGGAAAATCCCTGACGCAGAACTCCGTGATTCCACCGGAGCGGCAGGGCGGAGAGCCTATTTCGAACTGGATGTGGCCTCGGTCATGCATTGCGAGTTTATTCAACCTGAAGACCGATATGATTAGACCGACATGCAGCCTGCAGCGAGGCCGAGCCATTGGGAGGAAAGGGCGACGTATCAGGGAACTGTGAGAGACAGTCGAGTCAACTCTAAAGGCAACGAGATAAAGAAACGAATATCCCATGAATCGCGAGGCCGAGCGAGCCATACAGGAGGAACTGATTTCGTGCGAGAAGAAAAGTGAAAAGTTTGCGGAAATGGCGAAGGAAAATGACTTGAGGGTCCATCTTAGGCGAATGGATTTAATGCATGGGGCGGTTTCTACTGGGGCTCAAGCTTGGAAAACGGTACGCAGGTTGGGGAGGAATGTGAGGCCCAAGATGAAGGAGTGCACGCCATAGCATTGTCGCCGGATGGTAAGACCGTAACAAGTGGGTGTGGATGGTACAGTGAAGTTGTGGAACATCGACAAGGTGATCAAAGAATGGACGGGGCGTCCGGAGACTGAGTTCTTTGTGCTGGAGTCCAGACGGAAGGCGAGTGGTGAGCGGATTCTGCGGTGGAACATTCATAATGTGGGATGTAATCATGTTATATGAACGTTACGGCAGTTTAAACTACTCACCTATGGCCGATCTAGACTCCCATCGCTTGTGACGTTAGATGCCTACAAACAAGTCCAATGTGAAAATGTTTTCCGTCTCTGGGTCCAGATCCATCCAGATTGCCCCTCTTTTCAGTCGATTTGATATGACAACGCCCTTCCGTTCTGGAGTCTATACTCCACTCAAAGCGCTTGTCTCTTCCCTATCAACCACGATCTCCAGCATCGTTGAGACTAGACATGACATCTGTGCTTGATACTGCCGCCATTGGAAAGGTTCCACGTCGCCGCAGACATGTCAGGACACTTACCGGTATGCCCAATTCGCCAGGTGTTTCCTCGATGAGATACGTGATACATTTCAAACAGGATATCTACCAGAAAAAGATTCAGAAGGCAAGGAAAAGTGGCCTAGAGGCGAAGAGAAAGTCTGGAAGGATGGATTGAGAGGCCTCGACACAGGTAGCTAATCAGAATAACCAATTCGTGTATAGCTCAATCACCTCTACAGGCGTACCATCCATCACCAAGTCGATCGTCAACCATGTCCAAACGTCTCTGGCTCGCCAACCACACGAGATCGACAATCTTGGAGCTTACCAGGCTGCAGCTCTCTCCGTCCGCGATAATCTGATCGTATGTCCCCTTATCTCATATCGTTTCACCCATCTAACTCATCATCGATGCACAGATCAACTGGAATGACACACAACTGCATTATTCTCGCACCGCAGGGAAGCGGGCATATTACTTATCTCTCGAATTTCTCATGGGTCGTGCGCTCGACAATGCCCTCCTCAATTTAGGCCTCAAGCAGCAATACACGCAGGGGGTCGACAAGCTTGGCTTCAACATGGAAGATCTCCTAGCCCAGGAGCGTGACGCCGGCCTTGGTAACGGTGGCCTCGGACGTCTTGCAGCATGCTACCTTGACTCTTCCGCATCCCAGGAGCTTCCTGTGTGGGGTTACGGCCTGCGCTACAGGTATGGCATCTTTCAGCAGCTCATCTCTCCCGACGGACAGCAGCTGGAAGCGCCGGATCCCTGGCTGGAAAACTCTAACCCATGGGAGCTCCCTCGCATTGATGTTAGCTACGAGGTGCGGTTTCAGGGCTTTTCAGAGCGCTTGTCCGATGGAAGCGGCCGCGCCATTTGGGAAGGTGGCCAGGAGGTTCTTGCTGTCGCTTATGATGTGCCCATCCCTGGCTGTAACACGCGCAACACGAATAATCTCCGTTTGTGGGAGAGTAAACCCAAGAGGGGCTTTGATCTAAACAGTTTTAATGGTGCGTTTACAGCCAAATCGTCACGCCTTTTACTCGACTGATGACTTTTGATTGTAGCGGGGGATTACGAACGTGCCGTCGAGTCTTCAAATAGCGCAGCAGCAATCACATCCGTCTTGTACCCCAACGACCATACTACTTGTAAGTATTCCCAACGATTTGAAAAGTAGGTTGTACTTAAGAGGCCCATTTCAAGTTGGAAAGGAACTTCGCTTGAAGCAGCAGTACTTCTGGACTGCAGCCAGTCTCGCGGACATCATTCGCCGGTTCAAGAACATCGGAAAGCCCATCACAGAGTTCCCTCAATGTACGCGAACCTAATTGGTTCTCAATTTCAAATACTCATATTTCTTCTAGATGTCTCGATCCAGCTGAACGATGTAAGACCGATAGATGCGTGTGCACGTACCAGGGGCTAACTTTACTTTACTGAAGACACACCCAACACTCGCCGTTCCGGAGCTCATGCGAGTCCTCGTTGATGAAGAAGAAGTTCCATGGAATGCTGCTTGGGACATCGTCACAGAGACTTTCTTCTTCACCAATCATACTGTCCTCCCAGTAAGTCGAAACAATATCAGTTCTCGTGATATGGATGTTGACGCAAGACATTGATGATAGGAAGCGCTTGAGACGTGGCCCGTACCCCTTATGCAACATCTCTTGCCTAGGTGAGCATCATGCATTGCAACGATACACTGGCGTTCAAGCACTCTTTTGTAGGCACATGCAGATCATATTTGATATCGTGAGTCTTGTATTATATTACTAAACCTCTACTGAATCATGTTAAATTTCAGAATATGTAAGTAGTGGAAAATGTTGTCTTGTACGCTGACCTACTAAACATCGAACCGCAGGTCGTTCTTGCAGTGTAAGAAAGACAGACTTGATTCCAATCGAGCGTTTGACTGATCTTTCCAACAGCTGTAGAACGGAAGTTCCCTGGAGACAAGGAACGACTTGCACGGATGTCATTAATCGAAGGTATGGTGATGTTACAACCAATGAATCACGACTCAAAGGTTTTCTTAGAGAGCATTCCTCAGAACGTTCGCATGGCTCACCTGGCATGCATCGGTGAGCATCGCAGGACTCATTTCGTATTCCCACTAATGTGCGTCTGTGCAGGCAGTCGCAAAGTCAACGGCGTGGCCGAGGTAAGTCTTCGCTGGGTATTTTGAATCTGTCTGAATAAGTAGCACCATCGCTCCTCCAGCTGCACAGCGAGCTGGTTCAGACGACTATTTTGAAGGATTTCGTAGATTTCTATGGAGTTAGCAAGTATGTTCGATTTCAAAGCTGAATTAGCGTATACTGACTGAGGTTTTTCGCGCAAGGTTTGGAAACGTGACCAACGGCAGTGAGTATCATATCTTCGATGCATTTCTGCTTCTCATCGTCTTGCCAAGTCACTCCTCGCCGGTGGTTGGACCAGGTGTGTGGCTATTTTGAAATAGATGTGACATCGAGGCTAAGTCAAACATACCAGTGCAACCCTGGACTTAGCAGGCTTATCACCCTGACTCTGGACATAGAGAAGAGCATATGGCTCAAGGACCTTACCAAACTTGAGGGTCTTCTCGATTATGTCGAGGACGAAGACTTCAGAGAAGACTGGGCAGCTGTAAAGCAAGCTAACAAGGAGAAGCTTGCTCATCACATGCAGGTTACTTTAGGTCTTAACGTCAATACTAAAGCCTTGTTCGATGTCCAGATCAAGGTCAGTCGAACATATATATTTGCACAACTTGAGGGCTGATCAGTGTTCCAGCGATTGCACGAGTATAAGGTACGTAGACACCAATGCATGTCCTCTCGAAATCCGACCTATCAGTCTTGTTAGCGCCAAACTCTCAATATTCTCGGTGTCATTCATGTAAGCATGATCAATAGCACAATCATTGAATTTTGCGCTCAACCTTTTCTAGCGCTACCTCAAGCTGAAATCTATGACTCCCAAGGAGAGGAAGACGGTGATCCCGCGGAATGTCTTCTTTGCAGGCAAAGCCGCCCCAGGGTGTAAGTGTTTGCGCGCGTCAACAATCCTGTCGAGCTGATCGGGGTTTAGATTATATCGCCAAGCTGGTTCGTTCGACGAGCGAGACGCACAATTTTGTGATACTGACGAGCTTCTAGACCATCCGCTTGATCGTCAACGTCGCTCGCGTGGTCAATTCTGATCCTGACACGAAGGACTACTTGAACGTCTTCTTCTTACCAGACTACTCAGTCACCTTAGCAGAAGTCCTTATCCCAGCTTCGGACATCAGCCAGCACATCTCCACCGCAGGTACAGAGGCTTCGGGCACGTCCAACATGAAGTTCTGCTTGAACGGTGGGCTTTTACTGGGCACTGTTGGTATGTACTGTACCATTATTCAGTGCCATAAAGATCTAACTGTTCGGATAGATGGTGCGAACATTGAGATTGCGGAGGAAGTTGGCCCTAGCAATGTCTGTACGTAGTTTCGCATTTATTGCCTGTGTTACAGACTTACTGTTCTCTCGTCGTAGTCTTCTTCGGTCATCTGACACCCGCAGTGGAAGACCTTCGTTATCAACACGTATACCACCCCGTTCCTGTTGAGCAGAAGTCCCCTGCTCTTGCACAAGTCCTTGACGCGGTCTCCTCTGGGTTGTTTGGCGACAGGGGCGTGTACGAGCCGTAAGTGATTCTCCAGCAAGTGTATATGAAGTTACTCATTTCTTTGAACAGCCTGCTCAACACGATTCGTCAGGGAGACTACTACCTTATCACTGAGGACTTTGACTCTTGTGAGCAACTTGCTGGGCGGGCGATAGCGTCCCTGATGAACCCTTTTCAGACATCGAGGCTCTTCGGATGGTAGACGAGGCCTATAATGATCGAACGGAGTGGATTAAGAAGAGTATCAGGACCACTGCAAAGGTATGGACTATCAATTTCAATAACAAACGTAACAAGGATGAACACCGAATAATCCAATTTGGAACAGATGGGCAAGTTCAGCTCTGATCGTGCGATCCAAGATTACGCACAGGAGTACTGGAACATTGAAAGCACCAAGGTCAAGTAAGTATCCGAGGAAAGGGCATATGGGATATAAAGGAAGAATGGTGGGGCCGCGTCCGGGCGAATAACGGTCCAAATGATGGTTGTATGAATAAAGTGAGGCAACGCGATATCTGAAATCCTGCATGTGACAGTAAATGTAGATTAGTTCGGGTCCAGTAAATGGTAAAGGACAGTAGGAGGGTTTCGCAACCAATGATCAAACATGAAATAAACCAAAAAGAAATCAACAAGGTAACCGCGATGGATCCTTCAACAATGTCCTCAATTTGATAGATGCTCCACCGGGACGTCCACATTGTCCTACGCGTCGGTAGATAATGGCGGTTCCATGGATGCTGCACCATTGGTGTGTTCAACGGGCTTTGACTCAGCAGCGGGTGGTGCGGGCTCAACTGCCTGAGTGGGTTGAACAGGGGGTTCTTCTGGAAGGTCGGCCTGAGCAGTTTCAACAAGTGAAGCATTTTCAGGAGTTCCAAAAACAGGGGTTTCGCTATCATGTGTAGGCTCAGACTGCGACGCAGATTCCTCGACAAGCGTACCCTCGGACTCTGGAACCGATTCATCGGGTATGGCTGCGAGCGCGACGATGGCTTCTTGGACCAGGGCTTGTTCGTGTAGCTCCTGCTGGGGCTGCTCTGCGAGTGCAGCTACGGCCGGTGACTGAACAATTTCCTCAGGGACAGGCGATTGAACAGCCTCTGCGGCGACTGCATCAACTGTGGCAGTGCCAGCGATGCCAAGTCCCTTGTTTGTATTCGTCACAGCTGTCGGCGTCTCCGATCTTTCCTCCTCAGGTAAAATCTCACCAAGCTCCCCGACCTTGGGCGACTTTCCTATTGCACTCTTCTTGCTTGTCAACCCCGTCTTACTGATCCCACCTAAGAAGCTGAATCGCTTCCTCGTAGCAGCAAACGTGCCGGAAATTTCCGAACGGAGCGAAGGGCGGGGCGACGTGCGACCACGGCGCTCGGGGGATGTCGGGCGGGGCTGCGGGGGCTGCTGGCGTACATACGTCTGCTCGACGATGAGCCACTTGACAGCTTCTTTCGCAGGCAACGGCTTTAGCCCACAGATGACAAACGAGGGCCAATTCGCCGTGATGGGGTCTGCAATAGCGTCGGACCAGAAATCGATGAAGGCCTCGTCAACCTGCGCCATGTGAACACTCGCGAGCTTGGTGCTGAGGACTGCAGGCTCTTTGGCGCTCGTCTCGTATGGGGAGTCAGCAGAGCGCTGTCCCGAACGTGACATCCCCCATTTCTTTGCCGACTTAGGGGACGCGAGCGGCTCTGTAGTCTCAAGATCCTTGTCTGTATCAAGGAGTGTTGCAGCGAGCGGCGTGGCTGCACTTGTTTCACCGAAACCGCTAGTGGAGAACTGTGCCCAGTCGTTGATGATTGGCGAGGAAGCAGACGAGACAGGGGACGTTGAGCTGTTCCCGTTTCCAGTTTCCAGAAGCAGGTTTGTCCTTACTACGATCGAGAATCTTACTGAAGGGCGAAGAGCGTCTAGGTACGGGCGATGCAACTTCAATTGTCGGGGACATGATTGGAGAAGAGGCGTTACGAGATGTGGACGCGAGGAGGTGGATCGTCTCATCCACGAATACCCGACCGAACTGTGGGCCATCTTGAGCACCAGTCACCGAGGATGTAGAGGCAACTTCGTTGGCGGCAGTCTTGAGCGAGTTCCACAACTCAACGTGCTCAAAGGTTTCACCCTCGGAAGATAGCTTGAATGCATCTAAGAGCAGGCGAACGGGCGATGGTTTGGGCTGTGGCGCAGACTCTGACAAAAGGACCTCTATGCGCACGAAGAGGACACTGCAGCTCCGCGTAGAGAAGCGAGGATGAGGGAGAAGGTCCTCTTCAACGTCGCACACGCCCCTCGAATATGGATAGTGCTTGACAAGCTCCTGGAGTCGGGTAGGCAGTCGAGATTTGAAACTCTCCTCCCTGTGTTATGGTCAGACACACCCTCAGGTTCGTGCGGTATACATACCTAATTCGTGCAAGGAATAGATGTTCCAAAATCCGACCAGCACGTTCCCATCGAGCATAAAAGGTGGTCCAGTTGTCGGTTTGCTCAGTCCTCGTCGCGGTGAGCAACCATAAGCCCAAAAACTTGGAAAGTTTGCTACCAGATATGCTGTTCGCTTCAGCATGCGAAGCTAATGCGGATATGATGTCAATGGTCGCAAGAAGTAATTCGATGTGCACCGGAGGGAGCTTGGGGAGAAGCAACTCCGTGAAACTCTTGGGTGGGTACGACGCCCCTTTTTCAGCGTCGAAAAAGGACTTGTACCACGCCCACTCAGGTGCAGAGACATCCTTGCCGAAAGTGTTGTTTTCAAGCACAAGATGACGAAGGCCCCAACGGAGAACAGCTGCAACGTCGTGAGGAGAGCGGGTGTACTCGAGCTCAGCTTCAAAGGCGGATGTTGCCGCGGCAGGCGTTGGAGACATAATGGTTATGCGGCTTTTGGGAGCCAATGAATGAATGAAGAGCGAGATCAGCTTTCGTTGAATATCGGGTGATGCGGAGTGCCAGTGAGGGTGCATAATTCCAAGGGTTTCCAAGCCTAAGACGATTATGGACGTTAATGGTTGTATGATAATTAACTGGTAATGACTTGCCTCGCTCAGTGATACTCTGCGCACAGGCTCGAACGAGTATAAGAGCTTCCAAAGGAGACAGGAGCTTTGCACCAATGACGGATTCATCGAAAATCCTTTGAGATTCGAGATCAACTTCGAAAACGCCAAGTTGGAGAGACTCTGCATCGTCTTTCAGACTGGGAAGGCGGAGCGACAATTGGGGAAGATTCTCCGTGCGTTTGTACGAAGAGTTAGGGGGAGTATACCGAGATTTAGGCCGAAACAACGAGAATCCAGCATGATCTTTAGCTGTCTGAGCCTTTGACAAGGTGGTAAGAGTGGGAGCGGTGAAGTTCAAAGGAGAAACAGCCTCGTATTTTCCGTCCAGTAGAGTTCTATTGTCGTTAGAGTCCTGAAAATGACTTGCTTGAATCCTGTCGTTGCTTGTCCTTCGGCCAAAGACCTTGTTCAAGAACGAGGGCATGGTTGATGGAACGCTTGATTCTCAACGAAGGAACCGAATGAGCTGGATTGGTTATAGCCATAATGATTAGGAACTTCAAGTATTGTAATGAATGAAAGAATGAAAACTCACAAATTTCGCGTTTCTGAGTGACACGGGAGCGAGGTACGCTTGTGATACTGGACAGCGCGTATAGTAGCTCCTCGGTGATCTCTGCGCTAAAACGCAAACTGTGCCATTCAAACCGCGAAACCACGTGCGCGTGAACCGAACAACCGCTTAACGGGGCCGAGCCGAGTGGACCCCGCGTTATTTCCGAGTCGGCTCCGCAACCCTGACGTTGATACTTATGTACCAACCAAACTCGAGGAGAAAATCATGACCCATGGCACATATCTTGCAAGTCGACAGGTATGTTTTTTTTCTTAAAGATACGTTTGAGTACAAGTCTGAACCAAGCAGTACTGTGCACCCTATCTTGCGAAGTGATGGCATTATCACCGACAGTCCTGGCTAGAAGAAATGACTTCTAAATATTTTGAGACGTTGACAGCCACGTACAAACCACGTAGCGTCCTACTAGAGTCTGGATGACTACGATTCGCATCCCACAGTCGACTTCCACCTTCTGCGGAGATTCATCTACCGTGGCCTGTTAGTAACCGGGCAACTCATCGCTGCTGGAAGAGCCCTGGTGACTCAGTCTGGTATTTCGGTAAATTAACGGGACTTCTACATGCTGGTCAGCACCCCAAAGACTCAAGGTCCTGAACCTGCTACATTTTTGAATTATCAGCGATTTCGAAAGGTGATTTCTTGTTTTGTCAGTCCTTAAAGCGTTGATTATACAGGTAAGTTATGAAGCTCGATATAGGTACCATTACGGGCAATTATTAACTCAGCTCGGTGCACAGTCCTGGAATAGTGGAACAGGCAGAATCGCAGCTCTATCCTAATATGTTGGAAACCTCGGCGAATTGTCATTGGGTGTTTTGGAAATGGAAGAGAATCCCTGTCGTCGCGCTCCTGAATGTCACCTGCCATTCCCTGCGACCGGATTCAGTACTTGGCTTTTAAATGCGTTTACCAATCTTCGCCTACAGCGACAACCTCGGGCACCTGATTGATTTCCACTGCTGCTACCCCACAGCTGCGTGGTCCCCTTTGCGCCGAGTCACCCAATTGTTAAATGACTTTGGGGGTTTCCGTCAAACTTTATATGCGCGAAGACCGGAGGCTTTCCTTCATTTCGCAGTGTCGATCTCTCCGGCACTCACATGATCTATAATAGATGTGCGCTTTCGTCAAGAAGGCCGGTGGTTCTATGGTAAATTATCTTCCATTCAGAAATTCCTGGCTTGTTAGAGCGTTACTTACCGAGTTCGTGCTGAAGCACAACCCTGCCTGCTCTTCGCACACTTATATATCAATTCGTAGGTCCAAGATTGCACTATTCGCAAATACAGCTGACCATGGAACGTTCGACAGTTTACATCGCACACTAGTGTGGAGTAGATCGTTTCGTAAACTGCCTGGACTACTTCATGAGCGATACATCAGGCCTCGACATTAGCCATATACGGCATCATGACGGTCCAGTGACACTTTGTCTGGGTGCAAACCTTGTCAGACGTGCGCCATTCAGGTATATCACTGATGTACTAACTCGAATGAGACCGCGTCTTGCCTGATTCTTTGCGTGAGCAATTACGGCCGGGTATATAAATACATACCTAAACCTATCGTGCAACAACGTTCAACTAGTAGGTCATTGTAAGGACAAAGCCGCGAGAAGCCAGCCATGCTGCTGCATTGAGGCTGGTGCTACCGTAAGTACAGAGTCCCGAACCCTAGTCACTTCTTGGCGAGTCCGATGGCAAAGGGACTCCGATGTAACCATGAGGCCTGTGGCCAGTCGCGAAGGATACCTCACAGGCTCATTGTATTGTATTATCTACATCATTATCGCGACTCATCTGAAGTATTTGCGTCGTTCGTCTGTCGAGACTCGAGTGAATTGCTTGTTGAACGCTCAAGCCAAGATCCGAATGTAGCTACTTAGGGCAACTCCGCTTGTCAGGCAGACAGGCACGCAGTTGTTGAGGCTGTCCAGCAAGTAATTGCAAGCGAGCTGCAGGCGCCTGCCTATGCGACCTCTCGCTATCACCAATCTCTTAGAGAAGCATCATGTCGTCTCCAAACGGGGCATATGACCAGAACCTACTTGATGCAGCTCCCGCGGCGACGAGGGCACAGAGGCAGGTGTGCAGTACCTCTTAGCTCACCAGCCCCGTTTTGTGACTAAAACGTATCCGATTTCTAGGAAGGTTACAACGTTGATTTACTCGACGACCGTCCTACCCGCCCCGTATCGACACAACCACTCACACTTCCACAACCAATTCCTAGTGATACAGATGTCGAAAGCAGCTCGTTGGTACAGGAAAAGGATGTTCCTGGAGCTGCTGCTGCTACATATGCCTCGCATCCCACCAAATCTTTTTGGAGGACTCGCAATGGCAAAATCACCATCTTTGTTATTGCCATTGTCGTTATCGGTGCTATAGTTGGTGGTGCAGTCGGTGGGACTGTCGGGAAAATCAGCTCAAATAACAAAGCCCCTCAAAGTGTACCCTCGGGCAGTCCTACATCCTCGGGCAGTTCTACATCCTCATCTAATGAGACACCTGCCACTTCCGCGACTACCGACGCGGGAGTATCACCAAACACCACTAGCCAGTCAGTGGAAACTGGTGCAGCGCCAACTGATTCAGCGACACACAGCCCGTCAGCAGCACCCACTCCATAATGAGTCAGGGAACAGGGAATCGGGACGCCACAGTTTGGCAGAGGATGCAGGGAGTGATGATGGCGCGCTGGAGTTTTATCGACTTTGACCAGTAATTTCTCTTGCGGATCACTTTTTCGTTGGATAATTATAATACATATGTATGCGTTGCTACCTTTTTACCATATGGACAGAATATATACCAAAATGACACACTGTACGTTCCTTCCAGTGCGCAGCTGGACAATCAGAAATCTGGAGCATAGTCCTTAGGACGACTCGGATGCATGCGTCAAAACGTCAGTTCCCTGCCCAAACGTTTATGAGAACCAGCCTTTAGGCTGATCCACTTCATCTTGTTTCACTTCCCCATCTCTCTGTTGCCTGATGGCCTCCAAAATCGCTTTGACGCCCTCAACGTCCCCTACACTAGCACGGCCACCATTCCAGTCCACGACAACGGGCCATTTGAAAACGTTCGGATTTCGCTCCGCAAGACTCACGATACCTTTCACACTCTGAGGCTGTTCTCCGAGGCCAGGCGATGCAGGATGCGCAGATAAAAAGGCAGACAACGCAGGTGGTGCGGTAGACCTCGGCGGGGTGATGTACGTAAGAATGGTCTTCAATTGATCGGCGGTCGGAGGTTTCGTTTCAACGACTTCTAGATCAAACTCAAGTGGGAGCGCCGATGGCTTTCCAGGGGGATAAGGTGAGGAGAGGGCGTTCCGCAGCAGTGCAAGGGCCTGAATTGATGGTGGCGATGATGGGTGGTGACTGTATAGAGAAAAGATTTAGCTCTCATAAGGTTTCCTTACGGATGATAGATGATGCACACAAGATGGATATTTGGGGCTGTAGTTGATTGATGTTCAGTTCATGTCGGGTAGCTTCAAGCGAGTCCGGGCGCTCACCAGTGACCTTTTGAATCCAGAAAACATATCGGAATTTTTGTGGTCTGGTCGACGTTCGTAATGAAGAAGCTCCGTATTATGTTGGTGGCGTATGTGGGTTTTACATTATTAGTCAGCTGTGTGTACCGCCGGCCACCTCTTCCAGCATCATCATATTTCATCAAAGCCAATTGGCGATAGATTGCGGCATATGCACTTCATGCCACATACACATATTGAGTTCCGAGCCGTAGGCATTGTCAATTGTGCTGACATAGATGACGAAATTTCGATACATAATACAAGAAAAACTAGTGCGCGCAGCTCCATGCATATCGAACCTTGCAGGTAAGATAGATGAGTCACTGAGCTTGGGCGATAGTGAAGTAACAATTCGTGATCAAAACAATATGTGATATGTAATACAAGAAAATGGCGCACGTGAGGCTCCGTGTCGTAAATGGGGGAGAACACAAAAGTGACCTGCACGATGCCCCAAAACGATCACTGGTGGTATAGTATGTACTAGGTCGTGAGTGATAAATAGATTATCGATACATTTATAGCTAACAAGATGAACGAAAAGAATTATGATAACAAAAGAGAGGTGTACTGTATTCCGACTCGAACGATCTAGATTGACAACGAAGTTGATTCGTAGGCGGGGTGCGGGTATGCCTGTGAAAGGTCGAATGCACCAGGTTCTGAGAATAGCGTCATGGAATTCGAGAAGATACCGTCGAAATTAAGGCCGCCAATATCGAGCGCTCTATCCAAGCCTTGATTGGCACTGAAGGAAGGTGTTGAGAATGAACGCGGTTGTGACGCCCTGGAGGCCTCACGAGACATAGCGTTTAATGAAACCGCGGAATTATCAGGAGAATGAGAGAGAGAGCTTGGGCTGGAGTGACTTGAACTGGGGCACGAATGAGAGGATGATGCATAGGGGTGGTAGTGTCGGCTGGACACAGAATGCGAGCGTATGAGAGATGGAGTGGCGCTTCTGTGACGTCTGTGAGGTCCGACCTCTGAGGGTGCTGCATGGAGAGCCATATTGTTCAGGGTGAAATCCTGTCTATGGGATGGAGCCGAAAAAGACGTCATAGTCGGTTCCCCGTTGCAAGTTGAACTCAACGACGAAGAGCTCGTAAAGGGACTGGCCCAGGTCATCTCCGCTGGCTCAACGTACCCGGTGTGGTCCCCGGTGCCACTTTGCAAGAAATAGCTGCTACTAAGCCCACCGTCCGAGGTAGCGTCGGTATCCATAAGAGGGGAGACGCCGGACAACGCAACTAAACCCTCTTCGTCACCTTGCACGTCTTGCACCTGGCCTTGCAGTTCCAAAACACACGTCCCCATGTCCTGTAAGCCACCCTCTGCAAAAGAGAGAGCGGCAGCAAAGGCAACGTCATCTTCATCTCCTTCCTCGCTTTCCATATCAGCATCGCACGCATTTAGATCGGTGGAAGCTGAGTCAGCCCTTTCTGTCCGTGTGTGTATGCGAAGATGCTGGTTGAGGTTATCCGACCGAGAGAACCGCTTCTTGCAAAAGTTACAAGCAAATGGGCGTTCCATGGTGTGCGTCCGCACGTGCCTCTTTAGATGCTCCATGCGCTTAAACAAGCGGCCACAGGAATAGAGGGGACAAACAAACACCTTCGAAGTGAGCGTCATCCCGCTGGTGGCGTGATGGCCGTCAACATCCGAAGGGAACGAAGATAATGAGGAATCCTCCGCAAAGGGGTGAAGATGAGATTGCGATGAAGGCTGCTTGATTGATGACCGTTGCCCGAAGACTGGACCATTTGGGAGGGTGGCAGAAGTCTGCCCTGGAGCGAGTTGCGGTGTAGTGGACCAAATCGTGCTATCATGGGCTTGTAGCACAGCCTTGACTTGTCTCACGCTAGGATCCTGTTCACCTCTCGCTTGAGACGTGAACATATCGGCAGCTGTCATGCTGGAATCACCAGGACCATAGCCAACGCCAACCTCGTATGTGTGAATGGGTGTCTCTTCTGAGTCACTGCGCGCGATCGCATCCAACCTGCTGGCTGGCTTTTTACGACGTTGCTTATAGGTGGGAGAACCTTCGAAAATAGAAAGGGGTAGGTACGCCATATTGGGACCATGCAGTGCTGAGGGAAGATGTGGGCCTCCGCCATCAATGCGACAGTTACTAAGATGCAACTCCCCCGAGTTAGAGTTGTGCATCGCCCCCGCACGTGAAACCATCGGTGGTGATCCGCTTGTGTCACATTTCCCGTTCATTTGGGTGACGTCAAAATTGCTGATGACGTCGCCATCGGCCTCCATGCTCTTGCTGAATTGTTCATAAAGGCTGCGCTGCGGCTCGTATGTAAACGAGAGAGCAGGTTCACCGATGACGATAGTAGTTGGTTCCAAGTCCATCTTCTCGCGTTTGAGATCGCGCTCGAGGGCATCTAGGAAAAGGCGATCATGAGGGACCGAGTACCTTTCGAGGAAAGTGAGCCACAGATTTCAGGATAACGGGGAAGATACATACCAGTAGAACACCTTTTGCTTTTTCTGAGTGCGTATGCACTGATATTTGAAAAGCAGATCCAGAAATGGTGACTGTTGTACATGAGATGGAGTATCATGGGAAAAGCCTGGACGATACTAACTTTTGGTTCCTCCAAGCAAGCATCGACACCAGGCTTGAGATTACGCAGATCGCTGAAAATACCTTCCTCGAATTTTTTCATGTTTTTGACGGGTCTTCCAAATGCTTCAAAGCGGAAAACAAGCGCACGAACAATGTCTGTGCCCGTTATGTGGTAGTGATTATTCCACGAGACACAGGTGATGTATTCCGAAGAAGGAAGAAGGAAGCGGTTCATGGAGGGATGTGAAGAGGCTGGGTGGCCAGAGGAGTCCATGGGAAACGAATCATTTTGTGTTAAACCAGAAGCGTTCGACGACCATCGGGACGGCGCAGTAGCGAGAAAATACTTGAGATTGTCTAGATGAAAGAGATTTTCTTTCTCCTGCACGTTCAAAGGCCTTGTCAGATTTTTACATGCACTTAACCCAGTGGCCGATGGATTAAAGCGAGGGACAAAGGCAGATTGACTGCGATCAGTTATGTGAGGCTGGCGGGATTGGAATGACGTTGGTGTTCGTTGGGAGGAGCGATGGCAATGCATTGTCGGTGATCCTGCCGATGTCCGAGCGATAAAATTGGTTACACGACGATCAGGCGCCTGCGTTTGATGGGGATTGAGATGGTCGTTCAGTAGAGAAGGGGAAGAAGATCCGGAGTTGGATGGTGGAGTTAGCCCTGCAGCGCCTGCGTCGAGTGAAGAATCAAACGTTGGTAGATAAGGGTTCATGAGATCACTTGTTTCAGCGAGGTTGTCGTGAGCTGTAGAGAAGAGTGATACTACACAGGGCCAACCTGGTATGATGGTGAGCTACAAAGGTTCGAATTCAAAGTGATGATACGACGTACTTGAATCAATAGAAGGGATTTGAAGAGTCAGAGGAGGGAAGATGGATGCGATGACCGATTAGATGAAGAGTAGGATGATATGTAGTTATAAAGGGAGGGGGTGATCCATTTGCGTGTGCACCGGAAGAATTATATTATATCATGGTTGATATAAAAATATGGAGATGGGCCGGGATGACCCAGAAATGATCATGGAATCATTGGATGCAATAGTTTGGGCCGCATCCACCATTGGAAAGGGTGTTGTTGACAGTGTACGGTATGCTGATGCCATCTTTACTTGGTCAAGTTACCGGGGTTCAAGCAAGGCATGCTTACCTAATCTACTCTTCCATTTTTAGTTATCTTCCACAGCCTCATCCGATCTTAGCATAGCCCAAGGTTCAGCACAGCACTATACCTAAAGTTCAAGCTTAACACCTCCTTTGAAAAGGGCGTCTGCTCTTAACTTGGTACAAAACGTTAGCATGGCTGTGCTCGAAATCTTGAGATCACCAAGTTATCCCAATTGCAATATCGCGTAACCCCCCGAACTTGTCGTGTTACTTTGATAAGCTCAGTTGATGTGGTTCATCTACTACGAGCTAAGCTGATACGTATGCGATGTCGAACCCTATCTCCTTCACTGCTATTCTCCATCCCTGCATCCTTCGCGGGATGATGATGTTCATCATGCTGTGATGCGATCTACCACCTTCGCACCCACAAGATATTACCCACATGCATCCACTGATCCTTTGACACCGCAAATTAATTCATAACTTGCAAGTCCGGACACCTTGTAGGCCCCGGATCGAAGAACACCTATCAACGCTTGATTCCGACCTTGCAGTCCGATCACCATGATCATATCATCGCGCCATTCTGAACTCTCACTCGGTCCATAGTCCGACTCCGCTATCGTCTTCATCCCGGATGCCGTGCTGCGTTTGACGGGACTTTTATCGGGAACTTAGTCCTCAAACACAGAATCTCGTCTTTGCTTGGGAAACTTTAAGTACAACAAGATCTACCTTGTCGATCACAATCATTAGGCAACGCAGTAAGTACTCATTATTGTTCCTGGCCCCGAGAACGGACATTGACCCACACAGTGGCTGAATAGAGTAAATACCGAAGTGAAGAATTATTTTCGAACTGACACTTTACCTCAATTCGCGGGGGCCGCCTTCGGCCAGCTGAACTAAAGATGCATCAGCCGACTTACGCCACTGGTGATAGTTGCGGCACTGCGCCCTTTTGTAACGAGCGTGAGTTCATAACTGAAATTCAGTCGGTTGCTACAAACCTGAAAGGGACTAACAGTCGTAATCATCTCGACGTCGCAGGAGAACGTTTGAGCAATGGAGAACCACACATATGCCGATATCACTGGGGAAAGAGGGAACCTGAACTATCCCCCACGCCGACAGTGTGGGTACGCATTTCGTTAATGTTCGTTCCGCCGGCTGATTGAAGAATGGAAATCTCTAGAAGACACCGCTTCTAGCAGTCGCACACACATTTACGTTGCTCGACGAAAATGAGGAGCAAAAGGAGCTATTCCTTCAGGGATGCTACCTCCTGTAATCACCTCGTAAGTCTGCGCACAAAAAGCCTACACGTGTTGTTCCTACCAGCGGTCTGGTATATCACTACAGACTATGACAGATACATTTCAAGTAAGCATTCCTGCAGCAGTCCAGCTCGATAAATTCTGCAAGTGAACAGTATATCATTTTGACAGCACCAAAGCAGCGGGAAAGACATGTCGCCGATCGGTGATAGAATCAATTCAGACCGATGTTGTCGGAATAAAAAAAATTACCGATGAAGTAACCAGTCGGCGAGCCGACAGTCTAGTAGCTTTAAATTCTGTTTCTCGGTTCACGACGATGCCGGCGGTTATCTATTCCATTGAGATAGTTGAGTCCTTGACTTATGGGACAGCATCAATTCAGTCTGAAGCAAGCTCAGGGCCTCGAACATCACATATACATAAGCTGCGGGATAATCGGTGCTGAGCAGAATAGGTCTCGCCCTACTGTAGTGCACGTGACAATGACAGTTTTCCAGGTGTGAATATCGCTGCGATATTGAAGCGCCCAAAATAGGTAATCGGTCGATCGATCGGGCGTTTGTTTGGTTCTAAAGCTTTTGCCAAACATACTAGAACTAGTGAAATTCATTAATCGTAAGCCAGAAAAACGTTTGGACCAGAGGTCGAGTTCGTCGTTCGCAAACCAAAGCAACGTTATGGCTTCCATTGACAATTATTTGCTGATGGAGCTAGGGTCACACCTTTCCCGAGTTGCCCGAGTCGTTTCTTATAATGGTCCGCAGTATCTACCAACCAACACTCGTCAACAACTCGTCTGCGGTCTATACGGCAGTAGAATAGCTGCAAACTTTAATGCAAGCATCTTCACAATTGACCATCCCAAATATATTCCAGAAAGAGGTTCCTCGACCACCTGACTTCTGATGTAGTCCCACTTCCGCCCCCCTTGATTGCCGATCTTTCATCATCCCGGCAAATCACACCATCAGCTTCAATAGCAGCAATCATTTCATCTGCAAGCCCGATCGTGATATTCTCCTCACGGGCAATCTGACTTGTCGTCATTACACCAGACATGGCGAGATAACCCACTATGCGAGCCGTGAACGAAGCGTGGGTGTAAGGCGGAATATGGAGCACGGATAAGCCTGAATTAAACACTCTGCTGCGGATCGGCGGTGACGTGTATGCCGGGAGGTGAGGGAGTACTTGCAGAAAAGTCGATGGCGGAATTAATGCTGCGCAAAATGTGTGTTCAGTAGCTCACTTGGGCAGTGTCAAAAGGGTTCCCTTACCTACGCCTCTCGCACGATTCCATCCGCCCCAGACCTCATCTAACCCAACAATCCCTCGATCTTTCATAATTCCGACCGATTTCTGACCGGGAATATCATCCGGAAATCCTTGCAACATCCCTGCCAGTTCCCGCGCCAACTCTTCTATCCATCTCCGTTCGTCCCTGATCATGTCCAGCGTGACGGGAGCATTAGACATCTGTAAACCTAGCTGCGCAAGTGAAGAACGTATAAATTTGGCTTCTTCGGGCTCCGTAGAGAGAACAAGCGTGGTCGCCGAAAATGGACTTGACAATTGGGTGCCTGAAGTTGATGGGGATGAGATCGTCGGAAATGGAGAAGCAAGTGTTGATGTCGTAGTTATTGTAGAGGATGCAGTAAGTTTCTCATTCAGCTCCCCCGCGAGGTGAACGAGATCCTTTGCTTTCATCATTAAACCCTCTAAGTCTTTCAGGGCATCGTTTAGATCCGTTTGTGTAACATAAGCCGAAGCTTCTACGTTACGCATAATTCCATCTTAAGAACCGACCATCAATGTGAGCGCCGGCGGTACCAACAAAAATCAAATACCCCACCTATTCCAGAAGGACGCATGGCAACGGGTGTCGGTCCGTAATTAGGGTTTGTAATGGCAAGGCTAGAAGGCCCGCTTCTCGCATTATGACCAATTCGTTTGCCCTAATTGCCAGGATATGCGATTAGTTATATCTCTGTTGAAATCATGGCACCAGCTTGCCTCCCAAGCCCGAGATCTAAGTGCACGCCTGAGTACGTTGTAAAATGGTTTGTCACCGCCTTTGCGGAAACTTAATTTGATGAGGAGATTCGCGGGATCGATGCTGTCACTTATGGGTGATACTGGTCGAGTGGAAGGGGCGGATTTCGCCCTCATATTCCCCGCATGTTCAATATTGGGAAGCAGCGTTGTGCATATTTCGCAGACACGCAAAGATGGGTGATTAAGGAAGGTACATGCAGGACATGCAATTCCATCAGAATCATCATTCGTCGATGGAGGAGATGGCGGCCCTGGAGAACTTGAAGAAGATAGAGAGGTGTATGAAGACTCGGGAATGGAGGAGAACAAGGATTGAATTTGAGATGATGCCTCCGACGCTGTTGGCACCGCAGATGCGCTGCGCGGAACGCCACATAGAGCACATATTCGAGCTGCGGCTGGACTCAAACCTGGAGGATTGCGATGGCTGCAAACTTCGCATTCCCAGCTCTCGAATATTTCTGTTCGCTGCCCGGACGTTGTAGTCAAAGGTAAGGCAGTGCTGGCGTCGAGGAAGAGTGAGACCTTCGGCGAAGACTTGAACAAACCAGCATAATAATTCGTCCGTGTCACATGAAGTAGATCCATAGTAAAAGAATATGATGTAGGGTTCTGCGAATGAACGAAAAATAGGCGATGCGTAGAGACGTGAACAGAACCTGTCTGATAGTCGGGAGCTTTCTGCAGACTGTTAATTGGTGACATGAACACGGAAACCAATGCACCAGGTCAAAGCCAGAAAGTACACGCACCCATCATATATACCTACGCCATCCTGGGATGCCAGATGTTCTTCATCATCATAGAGGAGTGCAGGAACTGGAATGGTACCATCGATTGATGTTGTATACCGCCGAAGCGCCATGAGCAATGCGATTTGAAGAAAGTATGTATCAGAGAACCAAGTAGCGGAAGAATGACTGTTGGCGGGTATGGAGATGAAGGCATATCAGAATAGGAATATAACCACACGCCTTACCTCTCGCACTAAAGGTAGAAGCAATCAGTGCTCTTTATGAATGAGCTCGATGTCCTCTCAATGCAATGCATTCGACTAGTTATTGAACTTGGGTATGTGAGGTGTTCCCAATAACTTGAGGCGTCCCGCAATGCGCGTAGAATATGCAGCGTCGAGTGCTTAGTACCTGGAATCGGAAGCTGAAGGGTGTTGACGATGCCAATGACAGTGACCGGACATTATTTATGTACACGTATTTATGGAGACCAGCTGTGCTAGTTGCCCAAGCTGGACCGACTTGAATACAGCCGTGTCGGCCCTTCAAAAACATATAACAAACTGCGACTCAATCGTCTTTCTTTGCGCGATCATTGTATCATTTCTAACATCCTGCACCATGCTCAGACTTATTCTGCAAACGACGCCCCATCAATAAGGGAGCGTTGTTGGGGACAGTAACTTCAAAATTGACATGTACACATGAGACCTTGGTTCCGAAGCCTCTTCTCTGAGGACTGTTTGCAAAGCTGCCCACTTCCCCTCCTTCATTCCCAGTTGATTAGTTTCAGCCCACTGGCATCCAGAACCGGTTCCAGGAAAAGCTAGATATTGTCACCTTGCGATGGTATCAGATCTGAGTCCTGTTATTCCTATGTTCTACACAATCTTTTTTTTGCTCACTTTCGCAGGCTATCTTGCTACTTCGCACCGGCTTGTCCTTACCCGGCGTTGCACCAGTTACTGCTGCCAAATAGGTTCGACTTCACAGAAAGACCAATTTGCATCGATGAGCGTTCACATCTCGCTTGTGGTTCGGTTCGGTTCGGTTCGGTTCTCACTCTTTACAGACTTTTACCACTGTTGTACCATCCAAAATTGCATCAGCTAGAACTCCGCCGACTATATATGATGGGATCCTCAGAGTAATCTCCATGTTGACTTCCGGTGCAATCGGTATGTACCAAATTACTCGCCAAAATTGTGGCTCATCAAGCGCACTGATATATCCTGTCATGCACTTTGTTTTTCGCTTTTCGCCGTTATCGTCGACTATCAACCAGTCTCTATTTTTGATGAACAATCTGCGGAATCCTATGTCACGAGATGCCTTGTTCTGTACGTCCATGAGAAAGTTGTCATCTCAGGGAGTCGGTTAATGCCAACCTCCGCAAGTCATCACTAGGGTCTCAACCAAGCTCCATGTTTCCTTTGAATACGCGATTTTTTTTCGTACTGGTGCGTATCTTGAGTCATTTCACTAGTACTTTTTCTACTAACGACAAAGAGCCGGATCCGCATCATATCGGATAATTACTTTCAAGCCGGACCCTGTGAATAGAACTCGCTCCAAGTCTTAACGGCGTATTCACTAGTCCATGGATCTGTGACACATCAGTCGAGTACGGTAACCCCTCTTTAGGCCCTAAAAAGATGTGGTGTTGCACCGTGCTTCCCTTATAGATTGTACCTGATACTGGCATGGTGTCCCCGGAGACCCACCCCGGGGTTTTCGCAGATCACCCTCGGAGTAGTTCCCTCTGTACCGCCTTTAAGACCGGATGATCCGCAGAGGCTAATTTACATCTCATCCACATGTTGACCAAGTCAAGCTTCCGGTTCCCAGTCTTCCGCCTCCAGTGGACATTGGGGTTTATGATGAACGCCTGTGCCCCGGCTCTACATTACCCGTTATTTAGGCTATCATCGAGGCTATCATTTTGTACATCCATTGTCGAACGCCGTTATCGTGGGCGCGCACGATTGCGTGTGCTGATCAGCCATGTCACCATCTCATCAAGCACTATTAACAATCTGATGGATCAGTGCTCAGCACCGGGTGCTCCAAGGCACCGTCGTTTGATTGGTAAGTTCTATAGCTTAGTGCTAAGCAAGCCTGTGCAACGCCGAAGCTAGACGTTGTATGTCTATTTCCATCATTCCCATACGGATGGCTAACCTATTTTGCCTCTTGCATTAGAACAAGGTAGCGGTGATTGAACATTTCATGATCGATCGGGCACTGGGACCTTGCGCCGTTCAAACGAACAACGGCTTATTGACAAATCAGATCTATAAACGATGGTCTCGCTCTGGTAATAACTGTGCATATTCGCTCCACCTCAGGAGATTATGCTCCCATAAAGCCACTAAGCAGAGAGACGTCATCAGACAAAGATGTGATAGCTGGGCCATTTCGGCGGACTTACCAGAAGGCCGCATAGCAATGTTGCTCCTACTTCTTCTTCTTTGGCTTTTTCTTCTTAACACCCCCAGCTGCAGGACCCGCAGGTTGTGCAACGAACGGAGACGACGAGCGTGTTTGGTCTGCGTCCTTAGTGATATCAGGCGCGCCTAGGGCATGTACGATTGGTGTAGGGCGTTTATTCTGCATTTTCTGCATTAGTGATAGGTTCAGAGCCTCGAATCGATTGAGGAAGATCGAGGAGTAAGTTTTGAACTTAATGCACTAGAAATGTGAGATATGATAAGTAAGATGTAGATTCATAATGAAACGAAATCACGACACACTGTCGTATCATCTGTAATCTTCAGGACGAGCTTGCCCTCTGATGATCTCCATTTCACACAATACCGAGCCTGTGGGGACATCATCAGCGTCAGACAGCGATAGATGTTGAAAAGAAAAACTTTGTTGGGAGATTTTGTGTAAAGGTTTTCAGCTGCTTCCTGAAACTCTTGCCAGGAGGCGATGTATACCATCCTCGCATGAGTAACGCGCGTGCTCGTAAGTTGATGAAGTCCATCAGTAAGGCAAGGTTTGGTCACAGGATGTCACGCTGTCACATGTCAGTGGTCACGAGCAGAGAGGCAATTCAGTGATTCCTGAATTTTGAACGGTTCGGGCGTGCCGTATTCTGTCGTGTTCTACGTCCGATTCTCGTCCGATTCTGTGCCGAACTCTTGAACGGATCCCTTTTCCTTCTTGACTTCATCCTTATCGACCAAAACTAAGTATAATGGCTACGGATCAACGGAAACGTGAGTTAGGCAACTTGTACCATACTAGGCGCCGTACTTGAGACCTTCTTACTGACAGAATAAACTATAGCACTCCCTTTCATTGCGAATTTCGCCGCTGGCGCAATTGCAGGTGTCTCCGAGATTTTGACATTTTACCCTCTAGGTGAGTCGTATTCATTCATAAGATGTCCGCTCACTCATAATTTAGATGTCGTAAGTATACCTGTGCATATGACGCTTGGGCCGATGACGGAGCGTGACTCAGGTGAAAACTCGTATGCAGCTTGAGACCGGAAAGGCCAAGCATGGAATGGTTGGCACTCTATCGTCGATAGTGCGGGAAGAAGGGTAAAGTCGTGACATCGCGATGCTCACGCGACCACGCTGCTGATATCCTCGTCAGTTTCGGCCGACTTTACCGAGGTCAAGAATACTCTTACAGTTCTCGTTATGGAGCCTTGAACTTTGTTTACAGGTTTGGTCCCGCCTCTTCTTCTCGAGGCGCCGAAGCGCGCGGTTAAGTTGTGAGTTAGGTTCTTGCAGGTATTCCGGTGTACTGTCTCATTGCCTTGCAGCGCTTCCAACGACTTCTGGGGGAAGACTTACATGGGCTTATCTGGAGAGTCTAAGATGACACAGCAACTCTCTATTTTAACAGGGTGCAGTGCTGGTGCAACAGAGAGTTTTGTTGTTGTCCCATTTGAGCTTGTCAAAATTAAGTGCGATCATCCCTATCATGCGTCCTATTTTTACTTCTAACCCATGTCAACAGGCTGCAAGATAAAACTAGTACATTCGCTGGTCCCATTGATGTAGTCAAGCAGGTCATCAGGAAGGAAGGCCCTCTTGGTCTCTATGCCGGCATGGAGGCAACTTTCTGGAGGTGAATGGATTCACAATCTAGCGTCCCTGATTATTGACCCAAGAAACTAGGCACTTCTGGTGGAATGGTGGATATTTTGGATGTATTCATCAAGTCCGTGGTATGCTGCCACCAGCTGAGGTAAGTCTTCAACAATGTCTCGCAGTATTTTTCTCATCGCCTAGTTTAGACGCAGCAAGGGCAACTGTTCAATAATTTCGTTTCTGGCAGTGTAGGTGGCTTCGTCGGAACTGCCGTGAATACCCCGTGAGTTACAATTCGGCAAATTTAGTGAATGTGACTGATGTGCCTGTCAGCTTTGATGTATGCTCTTCATTGTAGTACCCCAGTTTGGTCAATGACACCGCTACATGTAAATTTAGGTCGTGAAATCTCGCATCCAAGGTGCTGCTAAAGTCCCCGGAGTTGCCCCAAAGTATAATTGGACATATCCCGCGTACGTTTCTTCCTATGCTATCGAGGGAGATGCTAAACAAAGTAACAGATTGATGACCATCATGCGCGAGGAGGGTCCTGCAGCTCTTTACAAGGGCTTCTTGCCAAAGGTCCTCCGTTTAGCGCCTGGAGGTGGTGTTTTACTTCTAGTGGTGGAGTTTACACTTGGAGTATTCCGGCAGGGTGAGTCTCTACTCATTCTCTTTCTTTGCTATCATTGACTCTGTTTCAAGCCCTTGGTCCACCTTACCTATAGAATCTGGAATTAGCGCTTAGACGCGGGAAGGCTGAAACAGGAACGTAGCTGAAAAGTTAAACCCCACTGGATCACATCTTCTCTGAGAAGCTGTAGCACCGATCGGAACAAATCTTGATGTGAAATGGATGATTCTGATTCTGATGTAGTTGTTGATCAACGGGCCAATAGCCCATATGGCATAGCGATTGTAGTCGCCATGATTCATTGTCTCAATCGCATAATGTTCACACCACTGCAGGTTCCGTCCATCCAGCATCAATAGTCACTGGCAAGCACAGTAAGCGACCGAAATTGACATATGCAAAACGGTTGCTGTTTTCCCCTCCGCTCCCAGCACAGTGCAGCTCGAAAGTCGCCAACTACTCCCAAATGGAACGGTGTCTCGGGTTGGAAGCCTTCTAACGAGGCTCATTCTGGCCATCCCGGCAATAGGGAGGGCGCAGCTCAGGTGCGGTCGTATACATGCGGCTAAGGTCATTTAAATTTGGCAGACCTTCGGAGAACAAGATAACAACGAGCGGTGCTAACAAAAGTCTAGAATGATGAGCTAGTAACAAAAGATGAGTGACAACATCTAGATCCATGTATGATGGTTACTGGAACGGCTCGCGAACGGTGACGCACGTGAAAAGGGCCTTTGTAAACGCCCATGTGGAGATCCTCAATATTCTCGTGCATCTCGACGAGAATGGGACAGGTCCGTGCGCGTACGCTCAAATATCTCTTCCGCTTCGAAGATTCGCATTTTGATTTTGCCCTCTTCCTCTTCGCATTCCCCTTCTGTGCAACACTTTACGTTTTAGACCACCCTCCCACCTCCCAAATGTTTCATATTCCAGTGTTTTTTGGTTTGGTATTGTAGACCCAACCCCTGCTCTCGATACTAAATCAATAAGCGCTCCGAAGGGCTGTTCTCTCTTCTCCTAATCTATTCAGATTTTTGTCTCTGTCAACTCATCTTCGAGCATTCAGAGCTCCGCAGACACTGCTCCGTTTTTATTGACACCGAGCAAAAATCCGCCTCCGTCAATCACCCTTCCAAATCCTCCAACTCTTTATTCGAGCACACGAAGATTTGTTTTATTTCTTCCATTTAGCTAAACGTCTGACTTTGCTACACGACCAAAAGTCTCTACTCTAACTTCGTACTCTCAAAGATTGACCACATCCTCTCTTCTACGCATTCAATCTTTTCTTTCGCTCCACGCTGACATGTTGATCTGCATATGGCAATTCAAGCCTTCTCCTCGATTTTTTGATATGACAATCACAAGTTCGGGATAAGGCTTGAAATGAATCCCACTGCTCTAACCATGCATACAAGCATACGCATGCCTGCATACTTCGAGGCCAGGGCTACGAGGAGGAGCAGGCTTGGGCGACTAGCAGATGGACTTGTATTTGGTTCAAAGGTTTTGATAAATAAAACCAAATACAATGAATGTCCGCGCGGAGTTTGGTGTTGCGCGGATGTCTCAGACTCGCTGCAACTGAATTACATGACGCACTCATGAGACCCGCATTTTAAATAGGAGTTCATGGTATAAAAAGGCTAACGCCACAGGGGCTACGCCACCGGATCAATCCGAGTATCAAAATGTCGACTTCAAATCGGACTTTACATCCTTTCATCCCCGCTACTCCGGGCGATCGACGTTCTCCTTGTCCAGCACTCAATGCACTAGCAAATCATGGCTACTTGTATGTTTTTCTTCGTCTCTGCCAGCAGTTTCAAACTTAAAATTCTCCATTACCAGGCCCCGCAATGGACAGAACATTGGACTCTGGCATCTGATACGTGCAGTTCAAGAAGTGTACAACCTGTCCTTTATATTGGCAGCCTTACTCGCCTTGGCAGGAATCCTGCTTTGTGGTCATGCCTTTCGTTTGGACCTTGACGCACTGGCTATCCACAACAAAATCGAACACGACGCATCCCTCGTTCATGCAGATGCATCGGGTCAGCAGCGTGCACCTACTGAGGTCGACCCAAAACTTCTCAAGTCATTCTTAAGTCATGCAGATCCTCAAAGAGGCATGAGTCTGTATGACCTTGCGCAAGTGCGCATATCTCGTGAGGCCCAGCTGGCTCATCCACTCGACCTCATCCATTCCCAGATCGGGGCCGCTGAGGCAGCCTTGTGTTGGTTGCTTCTTAAGCAAGACACTGGTCGCATCCCGTCAAGCGTACTTTTACAGTGGTACGGGGAAGAACGCCTGCCTGACAATTGGGCACGACCACGTCATGTCATAGGGTTGCTCGATGCGCGCACAAAGGCAGTGGAAGTGGCAAACATCATGAACAGTCACAGAAAGTCTACATGCCGTGGTACACCCGTCTTCCAGCCTCAATGCCTTCGTGTTAGGCTTAAGGACAATACTTAAGTGCGATTCATAATGCCTGCAATATATTTACTACTATTGTAACCACCTTCCATCGTGGATCCTGAGAGTGAAAGTGTATTATCAATCAAGTGTTGCAATGAACTAATAGCCTCCCTGTTTCTACCAAACGCCTCCATTACAAGGTACTACTGTCTTCTTTCCTCGTTTATCTCTGGTCATGAACCTACAAGGCGAATCCTCTTCTCATTCATCTTTCTCGCTACAGAATAAATCCTACCAGACGACTGCTCTCCCTCCATGCGGACGGTCACTGAGGAGCATTCACATGCAGATTCCCGAAAGCACGTAGGTATGTCCACCTCTAAGCACTGTCATCCACTTTTTTAGTCTCAATCCATGCACACCGCTTAAAGTAGACGCCGATCGTAATTTGCTGCCCGATGAGACGAATCAAATCCCGGCTATGCCGCGGCGGAAAGTGAATGGTCAGACAACCACACTGTCGACACGACGAATATGTCGTGATGTTTTCGTCGGCATATAACCTGGGCTGTAGAGAAGGGATAGTGACTGAGATCTTGGTGCATTTACAATCGCTGTGGTTTAGTGATCTCTGTTTTGTTGCTCGGGGGCCAAAGCAAAACGAGCATATGAGCAACGAACCAGATCCCACGCCCAAGCTCAGGCCTCGGGCCTGCAGGCGTCGTCATCGGGTACTCATGGGCCCATGCTTGACACCTCCTGTTTCGGGACTACCACGATAGCCTGTGCAGCAACCCCACAGTCACCACCCATCCCATGGTGGAGTCAGATCGTGCTATTTCTCTGCTGTGTGGCATCTCCGCCACATGCCAATAGTCATTGATACAATTAGCGCTACAGATGTCTCTTTCCTTATGTCTTTCAATACACCATCAATCTAGTTTCCTCATCATAAGCCTCATGCAATGCACCGGACAGGATAATACTGATTTTATGAGGGAAGGACAGTGTACTTCTGGTCGATAGCCGTGAAAATGAGGACGTCTGACCACAATGCCCAAGTGTGATGCACCGAAAACCTTGTCGTCTCAACAATTCTCAATGGGTATCGTATATCTTGCCCAAAAGAACGTGATAGCTCTTCAAAGGGATCGCTGTTGGACTAGGCTGCAGTGTGGTAGCTTGAAGTCCCAGTGCTACACGATCGCAGACCGGGGTAATAAGTATGAATACCTAAAATGATCATGATGAAAGCTCATTTATTGTCTACTTCAAGTTTCGTTAACATCTGTTCCTCCGCGCGCACAGGCATTGATTTACGGAGATACGCACTGTACAATATGATATATGATACACCGACGAAATGGCAGTCTCGACTCCACAATCTAAACGAAATCAACAGTCGTTCATATCCTCGACATTGAGAGTAGGTCTCTCTTTCTCCCTTCCCGGAGGAACCTTCTTTGCGACAATGCCTTTATAGGCCAATTGAAAGTCGAATTGCATGTCTTTCATGTTGCCGGGAACCCCCTGCATGAATTCATCGACCTCTAGAACACCATATTTCAGTGCGTCGATGCCACGGTCACGATGAGAGGGTGAGGAAGGTTCCAGTTGTCTGCGTAATCTCAATCCCTTCCTGAGGAGCGTTCTGTGAATAGGACGGTGTTAGTTATTGTATGTCACTGAGTAAGTGAGGACGGACGCTAGCTCGCTTCTCTGCTTGCCCAACTCCTCAAGCTTTTCATGAGACTCCTTGTTGAAAAGGCCTTTTGTCTTCGCTTTGGCAGCGCGAGTCAGAGCAATGCCTCGTTCCAAGCACACCAGAAGGTGAGGCAACGGTCCAAGGAAAAGGAAGCCGTAATAACCCCGACGCCATTCAGGGGACTGCGTCTCCTTCAGGCATGTCATAAACATCGCATCGATTTCGGCATTGACTGCACGACTTGAGCGGCGTCTGACGTAACGACGGTATGCGTTCTGAATTTTGCAAGCCGCCTCTTCCTCCTCCACCGATGGTCCGTTGGTGCGTAGCGACTCGTCAAGATCAGGTGCAAGCAACGTCACCGCCTCATCCAAAGTCTCCGATGCATCACGGGTCTCGGTATCAGCATTCGCTGTGACATCCTCTTCCCCTTCTTCTTCTCCTTCGAGATCTTGAGGTTGTGGTTCCGTTATCTCTTTCTCATCACGCTGCATGACCTCTGGTCGGTCCTTGCAATGTCCTACACCAGGTACGAAGGCAGGGGCCTCTACTCTCAGGGTAGACTGTGCGATCACTGCGTACGATGAAAGGAGATGGGGGATCTCCGTGGTCTTCTCGTATACAAGCCTTCGGCCTATACTAGTATAGACTCGGGTATGCTGGTCCATCATTTTGTGGACGAGATGCACCAGGTTTCCGACTCCTGTATTATCGTCGAAAGCCAGGAGAGCTCGCAGGTAAGCGTCTGAGAGTGGCGCCCGTCCTGGCAAGGGTGTCATGTACCTGACCACGTCATCCACAAGTTTCCGGTAGTTCGCTGAACGCCAATTCGAAGGAGGGTTGTTTTTGTGCAGAGAAAGAATAATATTGTATATTTTTACTCTGATGAAGGGTTTCCTGATGTTATGAGCAACTAATTAATACAATTCAGCAGCGAAGGGGTTCTTGAAAAGAGACAATAAACGTACTAAGGCAGAGAACCCTGCAGCTGTAATACATATGATCAATAAGTACATCGTTGACGAACAGATGCTAAACCGGACTCACATCCGGGAAATGAAAACATTGCGGAGAATGGGCGTAATTCTCGTATGGTTCAGCCAGAGGAAATCTGCCTAATTGTAGTCTCGGATCTTCGAAAAGATTGGGAGACTCACCCATGCCGGCTTCTACGCGCAATGCTTCCACTACCCTTGCAATCTCATCCAGAAGCTTGTCCATCAACGGCAGCTTAGTTTCTTTTTCCGTAGTGAATTTGTGGGGAAACAGTAGCCAGCTACATGGAAGGACGGTGTTATGAAGTGGAAACCTGTTGAAGTCGGGGTCCATTCTGTACTTGATTACAAAAGCGCCACAGACGTCCTCGATACAGTCGCACAACACGGAGAGGTTGACACATACGCGATTGTCGAGAACATGCCTGAATTGCACTCAGTTTCTTGCACGTAAAGACAAAAAGAACGCTTACAAAAGATACAGAATCCCCGATGAAATGCTGCTGCGGGTCGCTCCTTGGTAAGAACTAAGCAGGTCCTGAACCATATAGCGATTGTCCCCCTTGCGAAAGAGTTCCAACGGTCCGGAAATCGTACACTTTGCTTGACGGATGTAGACAGGTGCGTCATTCCTGTCAAAAGCAAAACTTAGACTGGTTATTCTCATCAATGCCGTCAAAAATTCAGCCTGGGTATGGAATGGGTCGAGCGAGTAGAAGGATTCGCGGATCCAGAGTTTCACCACCTTCATGCCATCTGCACGAAGAGGCATCAGGTTCATATCAAGTTCCGCGGGAGAACCTTGAATGAAGAAGGGTGGATTGATGGCCTCATAAAGATGCTTGAGCCAATTCCGCACGCTGATAGAGTGATCAGTATGAGTACTCGATCATAAGCTACCTCCATGCGTACCTTTTGCGTCGCTCAATGTATGGGTGAGCGGAATACATGAATTGCAAGATCAGGATCTGCCAGATATGGATGGCAACACGGTTGTTGTAATACTGGTGATCCAATTTCGATACCGTAACATGCTCTTGGGGACAGTTATCTCTTCGACATACTCCGGATATCAAGAATTGCAGGCATTGCGAGAAAACGGGAGATTTGCAGCACATATCATCGACCTCCGATATTTTGTCTTTCAAGATCGTTCGAATGGATTGTTGTAGCAACTGGGTGACGACTCTACGAGAAGCTGTGTACCCGGACGAATGTTCTGATACCCAAGTGATCCCCTGGCGGATTTCCATTAAGTTGTTGTGGAGGAACGTTCCATCTGGCATGAGAAACTGGTCACCGGACAACCGCACGATGGAGAATAGTCTCTGAATACCCCTATGCTCCATGGGGTCAGGGAAGGTCAAAATAAGATAGAGCAGCCGCGCATATGCGTGAAATTGTTGAAGGAACCGTTGCATTTCATCGACCGTGAAAGCTCGAATATCTGTGGTTCGAGAGAATATATGGTCCAGGCAAAGGAGAGCTGCTGGCTTGTTATCCTGTTTATAGAAGTTAAGCGCAAGATTTCTCAATGGCTCATGATTTCCGCGGAAGATGTTCTGAAACATCGATATCTGGATGTCGATCAGTTTTATTCAGCTGGTCACTTTGAGACTGTTGACACGTACTAGATCACGCGTGGCCGGCGTTAGTTTGTTCGTTTCCAAGTCATTAGCAAGAGCAATGAAATGTTGCATTGGCTCATCAGCAACGGATTTTGCAGTGATTCTAAAGGAGCATTTGCGCCAAAAGTATTCCAATATAGTATCGGCCGCGCGGCTAGTAGAATCGTCCTTGCTGTCGTCCTTGATGAATGCCCGAACAGCTTCCAAGGGCCTATTCTCTGACAAATGAAGCTCTGCGGCCTCATAGTACCTCGAGTGAGATTCAAGCAGTGAGGCACGAGCGTAATCGAGATCATAGTCCTCCAGAAATTCGAGTTGCTCTTCAAATGTTGGGAAGAGGGGCAAGGGAGCCCTGCGCAATTGCTATTAAATAAAGATATTGTGAAGAGTATAAAATTTACCGAGTGTTCCTGCTGCAGTAATACAGCCTGCACACAGTCCATAACTCCGCCTTGGTCTCTTCAGGTATATCCGTACCATGGTCATTGAGTACATGGAGGGTCTTGTTAAACCGTCCAGCCTTGCGATATCTCTTCGCCGCTTGCTCGAACTCTTGAGCATTGAGATAGGCCTTAGCAGCTTTAAGATCATCTCCTGCTCGAACGTAGCAATCTGCCGAGTTACGATAGTATTGGAGCTTCTGACTTTCTGGCGCGGTCGCCGCGCAATCAGTAAAGGAATCGGCAGCCACGTTGAAAGCTTTTTTTTGGTCGCTGAGTAAGGCCACTTCGACACTAGAACGTGCGACTTCTCGTAGTTGATATGCTTCACAAACCTTCACTTCATGACGAAGATTGGCACGTTTGAAGCAGTAGATAGCCTGCGAGTAGTGCTTGTCCGAGAATAGTGAGTGCCCGAAGGATGCCCATTCTTCCGGAGTCGAGGAGACGGCTAGATGAGGGACATCGGTGCCGGGGGTACAGTTATCGATCCGGTTACGAGACGTCCAGAATACCTGAAGGAAAATAGTTATCAGATCGAGTTACGCCAACATGCTGCTCTCAACGTACACGCATCGGCTCTGATTTGTCTGATTTGTCAACGATCCATATGTTCTTCCTTGCTCGAGTGATTCCCACATACAGAAGTTTGAGCTAATAAAGTAAGCCATAGTTTATTGCAAGGATCGGTGTGCCCACCTCGCTACAAACCCCAGCGTATCGCGCCTCATCTCGTTCAAAGTTCGGTGCATATCCTTGACCGTCTACCCCATTGAGAACTATGCTCCATCGTGACAAATCTACAGCAGAATCCTCGAAAAAGTTGTACAACAGCACCTGACCGAAGTCAGACATCCATCAGATAGTAAACTTGGCTTTCTCACGTCATTGAATTCTAGGCCTTTGCTCTCATAAAGCGTCCTGCATACATATGTCAACATGAAAACACAGCAAAGGTAGTCTCAATATGACTCACATAATTAGTGCAATTTCACCAACTTGGTCTTGTAACTTCTGACGTGCTGCGTCGTCACGCACGAGAATGCCTAGATACCTTGTCAGTGTGTGAATGAAACCTCCAACCAATTACTTTACATTGCTGAGCTCCGAACTCAATATGGCTACCGCTGGAAGAATTCTCAGGAGGAAAAGAGGGGTATAGTCCAGGTCTGCTTACCTCTCCCCAAACAAGAACTGTTCATAACGAACAGTGTCTTTATCCCAACCAGTTAAAAATACAGGCTTTAGCCCGTCAACCACCCCCCTTTCTGGTCGAAGGTTATCGATTGTGTTGGGCCAAAATTTTGTGATGAGTTCGATCACAGAACTTGCGCAGTTGACGATTCCACCGTGCGATCTGTAGTTGATCGCCAATTGAAACATCGCAGGTTGACGAAGACATGCTCCAGCGGAATTGACCGAAATATTTTGCTGCTGCTCCAAGGTATCAATTCAGGCCCGAGCTAAGTCGCTGTCTGCTGACCTCAACACGGTAGAGAAACGCTTTCAGATCATCAAACCTGAAGGAACTCCCTGCAGAGATTGTCTGTGCGGTGTCCCCAGCCCAGAACAAACCGTCTGGATTCTTGCATAATTGCCTCAAAACTATAACAGAAAGGTCTCAAAGAATTATGTCAACAAATGATGGAGTAGCCACTTACGGAGTGCGTCGATCAGAAGGTTGTCTTGTGCTTCGTCAACATACCTAGTGCAGGTGGTGAGGGGCAAGATGCATTGGTGGTGATAACACATACAGATAATCGATCTGTTGGACAGGGAACTTCTTGCTCCGGAAGGCCTTGAGTATTGCATGCGTGCTGTTTGGAAATATATCGTGACATTATTTGGGTGAGAAGGGGAATAGGTCGTACCGGTCCGCAACATCATGATGACGTCGCTGCCTCTTCATTTTCGTATAAAACTCGAACATGTCGTACAGAATTCCCCTCTTATTCGCAAAATTTGGGTTAGAACGATGAGGAAGAAGGATGTAGGTTGGGCGGTCGAGAATTCCTTCAGGACAGGTCAGTGCGTGTTCGGAACCTTTGATGATCCCTGTATGTATATTCAGAAATTGTCAGTGTCAATGTAATACAAATAGCACTCACCCATGAATTCGCTAAAAACCAACCACGGATCTGACGGGGTAGTGTCAGTACTCTATTGTCATCATAAGAGAAAAGGACACTACTAAGATTCTTGCTGAGATTCTGTGGAAAGTGAGGCCAGTATTGATTTGCGAATACGTTATAGGTGACGAAGCAGTCATGCGCGTCGGCATTGTCAACATTGAAGAAAGCTCCTGCGCTATCTTTCTTGTCCAAGATATCTGCCGCGATCATTTTCGCCAGCTACATAAACGATTAGCTCGGGAACTGTCCAGGCGACGGATTGGGACGCACTCGATCGAAAGTTAGAAAAAGAGGAAAGTGCTTATCCTTAAGTCCGCTATATCTCATCGGTATATTCATCTGTGATTCGGGCAGGTCGTCGGGATCAACAAGGCCCTCCTGGACACTTCGTGCCTTCATTTTTGCAAGTTCCTCCAGGGTATAGCCTGCCAATGCCAGAGATTCGAGAAGCTTCGTGAAATACTCTTCCACTTTTGTAGCGAGTACTCTGGATTTGGTGACGAAGATTTGACGTGGCTTCGGCATGTCGGCGGCACTCATCTCCCAAGCTCGCTGAATACCGAGAATCTTGAACAGCATCGTCGTGGTTTTTCTAGTTGAGTGTGATAAATAAGCTATTTATATTAGGGGCAGGACAATTACCCCGTGCCGCTGCGACCCAAGACGTAACATGACGTGGTACACTCGACAATCTCTTGTTCTTGAGGTCTGAACAAACATTGATCAGTAAATGCGTTACATTGGGGCAGAACTTACTTGAGTATAAAGACGTGCTGTACGTCTTGGTTTGCGATAAGACCTTTTGGAAAGATAAGAGGAGGTGGCGAGCCAACTACATGATCACTCACTATGCAGGAACGCCTAAAACAAGAAGTTACCGAGTCAATATTCGCGTGCCTATGAATCGTATTTATAAGCTTACTTGCGAGAATGTGACATATTTCTCCAAACTAGAAAATCGTTAGATGGAAACCAATTTAAATAAGGATGGCGAAAATTCATACACAAGTAAAGAGTGAAGCTATGCCATGGATCAATGACTGTACAAATGACAACCGAAAGTACTCAACTCGGTCCATGTCCTTATTACTAAGATTAAGTGGGCTTCCTGAGCATTCTGGCTCGGGTTCAGCTGTTGGGAATGATGCAGGCAGCAGAATCACGCTGTCTTTAGAAAGGACAGGCCTATTCCGAAAGATACACCTGTGCAAGCAACGATTCACTGAAGGGCATCAAGAGCCGAAAAAGGTCCTCACCTTCTACGATATTCTCTGCCCTTGCGTGCGAGATGGCTACCCAAGGCATCCCATATTTTATCAAGTTGTGCATGCGTATAAATGCCATATATCTTGATTACTGGAGTTCATATGAGTGCTAATGACGGACGGATGTAATTGCTCTTGACAGTTCACCTTGTCTTTCGGACTGTCAAGACTCCAGTCTCAATATCATGCTCGATGTTGATGTAAAAACGACGTACCTTTCCATCCTGGTCAGGGACACAATCAATCTGGTACTGCGAGAAAAGATCAGTCGTCTCCTGTTCTAATCGATGTATATGAAATTACACTTACAACTAATCGTAGGTCCTTCGTCATCTTGGCATCGTAGATGGGTATGCCTGCATCTGGTCCGTTGAGTCGCTTGTGATTATCATCTGAGAAATGACCATTCGATAGCTGTCTGTGATAACGATGAGATCATTGTAACGAATTTCATCAGAAGACAGACTTGATCTTCCCGACGATAATCTTGAATATCTTCTTTTCTGATTTACGTAATTCACGCAAATTTTTGTAGGCTTCCGTAGATATGAGGATTCGCCACTCTCCGAACCCGTCCGCGTTCACAAAGTAAAGCGCAGCCTTCATAGGTTGCACCATTTGGTACGCTTTGGGTCGGGTCGTTGGGCTCTCGACATTCTCGGTTGACGAAACTTCAGGCGCAACATCTTTGGCAGACTCACCCACGTTTGGGAGGAGTAAAGCTTTAATGTCGCCTGCCAATTCCGTCCTCCGCAGAAGCGAGAGATAGAACTTACGGAGAGCTGTCAGGGGAAACGTCAAAAAGCAGAGAATATACTCACCGAGAGAGTATTTTTCAGCTTCGTAAGAATGTGAGTAGACAATGATGCGGCAGCCTCGCTCGTAAGAGGCACAACCACATCAAGCCTCAGGAAGAGAGATGCGTCGATAGACGTATGAGCTTTCGGGCGATTACGCTTGTACATTTTCTGAGGAACTTTCTTCTTGACGAATCCATCATCAGGTTGGTCGAAGAGATCGATCTCGTCTTCAAACGACCCTGCACCAGAAAATTTCATAGTGTTCAACGCGCAGAGTACAGGTAAAGCGTCCTCGATGAAGCCTCTGTGGCGGCTGATGTCCCTAGAGACATCCATCGCTAGAGGCTCAGCTGGAAAGTCTAAAAAGTACATAGACAGATTGTCTAGCATCGTTCTCGCAACGGATGTTGGATATTCTTGAGATATTCTTGGAAAGTCTGTCATGATCCGTGAGATCATTGCCTCACGACGATCCCAAACTGTTACAGAGTCAGAGCTGATGACACTCGAAGGAAGTTCGTGAGATACCAGAAATATATATGCAAAAATATGGGGTGATGACGACATATGTTTGACCGTATATAACGCTCAAAGAATCATAGCTTCGTCCTGTCAATCTCGTTTGATTCCTCTTAGTGTTATTCGCCGTCTCCCGGCGAGTTTCCACTTTTTTTTTTTGACAGGACGAAGCTATGATTCTTTGAGCGTTATACAGGGGAGCACGTAGTGGTAGCTAAGAGACCCGAGTCTCGTCAACATGATGTCAGGCGTCGTGATATAAAAGGGAACATAGCACGTGATTCGCGATATCGTAAGCAAGATGGTAAGCGTCCAGCTTACACCGTAGCTTGTAATGCAGTTGCTCCTGAACTTGAAATTGTGTCCAGGTGGCGCAAGGCGGTTCTGAGGCCTGCCTCGTTGACTATTCGATCTTTGGAGAGTAAGTCCAACATGGTCTGTTGAACAAGAGAAGCTTGTGATGATAAAGTGGTTATATGAAAGGCTGGGAAACTTAGACTTGAGCTATGTCAATGGTACAAAGAGCTTGAAGGAAGTTCGAGTGCGAGTCTGCAACGAGGTTGTCCTTGTATCGTCGAGCCGGCGCTCTGTCTAAATCTCCAAATAGGTTAAGGCGCAAATAGAGCACCCAAAATCGACACCTGCAGGTAACCTAAAGTCGTACATAACGGTAAACTTGGGCCCTCAAATGATCCTAGATTGTGACAAGAATACGACCCTTACGTAGGTGTGGAACAGTTAAGATGTGCATTCCGGAATAAATCGGCTCTCTATTTTTATGTAACAGGTCACCTTACACTCGTCTGATCAAAAATGGTGCGTCTAGACTGATCTTTCTTGGAAATAAGGCTACGAGTATCAAGCTGGACCTACAGAGCGTGTTGTAATAGAAGCAGACGAGAGCAATATGATCATTGTTCGGAAATCTCCTACATACATTTTATATCATACAAGCAAATATCATCCGTTCGCCTTCGAATGTTACAATGAATTACAATAAGAGATGTCTACGCGTACACTGTCGTCCTTCTCTTGAAAGTTGCAAATACGGTTCGAATGTCTTGCCAGGCACCGATATGATATCCGATACCTTCTTATTGGGATATTTCCCACGCCATAGGGTATTGGGCATTGTGTAATTTGTGTTAATAGTAACACCAGCTGATCACGGTGATTTCGAATTGATGGTCAGATCTAGGGACCAGCACAGGCTTGCGAAGTTCATGAAACGCACGGCAGCCAATCCGCGAGTGTGGAAGGTCGTTATCAGTATGATGCACTTCAGGTAAGTTCAGACCATCTGTATGTCTCCCAGACATGTCTTGACCTCATGTTTACTACTAGTAGTATTTTTAACCATCGTGGAAACCTTGACAGAGTATATTGCAAATGGTCATGCATGTCATGATCTGTTCCTTGTCATGGTCGTCGCCGTGGTCGTCGGTCGAGCAGACGAATCAACAGGATGTTCATTAACTGGTGGTTATCGAGGCGCAGATACGATTCTAGAATCTACGAAGATGAAAACTCAGGTGCAGCACCACCACAGCTGGAGACTTGGAGCATACCAAAAGCGAACGATCACAGTGGGGCAGATGCTATCAAGATCGAGTGGAGCTCCGTGCAGCAACCTCCGCTTTGGTTGAAACGACTCAGACTACAAGGTATGCAGATCTCATTTTCATCAATGAAGTTGCTCTCTTTTAAATTTACAATGAACCATACACGCAGATTCTGTTTTCGCATAATAAGACGGACAATAATCCACACATTGATGTATCTATGCAGAAGCCAGGACGAGCCATTCATTATTGTATCATTTCACTATTTCTCCCTCCGTGCGGGCAGTCACTGAGGAGCATTCATATGGATCCCTGAAAGTACGTAGATATGTCCACCTCTAAGCACTGTGGCGGCGTCATCCACTTTTTTCAGTCTCAATTCATGCACACCGGTAACACCAACCACACCGTCCTCTGCCATTGGCCCTATAAAGCGAGGTTCGCCCGCCCTGCTAGTAACCTGGCATCGCAATCCAAGTGATCTTTGGCCCAGGTCGTAAAGTCGCCATGACGGTGCTGCATTAGTTGATCGTCCTTTTTTTCGAGTAACACAATTGCAGTAGACGCCAAGCGTAATTTGCCGCCCGATGAGATGAATCAAATCCCGGCTATGCGGAAAGTGATAGTAAGACGGCCACACTGTCGACATGACGAATATGTCGTGGTGTCTTCATCGGCATATAACCTGGGCTGTAGAGAAGGGATGGTGAGTGTCTGTGGTCCTCTCAAATATTAATAGTGCCCAACATTTACCCGTCCCTAATCCCGAGAACACACATTTGTTCTGTAGTCGTAAATAGTTAATCGCGTGTCACTGTTTTACGAGCAGTGGGTCAAGTGCATCCTCATTCTAGCTTGTGACTGTCCGTAGACCTATGGAACACCAACGTGTCTACCATGAGATACTCCCCAGCGGTGCAGATACCGGCTGACCAAACCAATAATAGAGAAGTTATGCAGAAGAAGCTGATCGATTGCCCGATCTCCAACCATGATCCTGTGTCATATGTCAATTCGATACGATCTGACCACTAGCTAGCCTACTCACCGGTATCCGTGACGTTCAGGAAAAACGTCATTGTCATTCCTGATCTAGATATTAGTGATCAGTGCAGGTCAAAAGGAACAACCCACCATCGGTGAGCGTCAGAGCAACGAGGAATAGCGAGAAGGGTGGTAGGTGGAGTCTTGCATTTAAAGTGGCAAAAACAGCCGACAAGATCACATATGGAGCGATAATTTTGAAGATCTGGCAATATTTCAGGCTTCTGGTATGCGAAGCAATGTTTGAAGAACCTACCAATAACGCTGCCATCAAAAATGGATTAAAAATTGGCACCAGACGGTACACAGGTTCCAAGTAGAACGATCTACGAGAGGTGAGCAGCAGAGCTGAATCAGTTCGTCGGAAAACTCACGAAATTGAAGCAACGCTGGACATAGTCGATCATCAACATCAGCAACACGAAGGTCAGTCCTGTCCATCACTCACTTGCCGGTTCCAAAGAAAGCCACCTGAACGAAAAACAAGAAAAAGAGTGCTATTCTGATATGGTCAGTGTGAAACTCGTATCCTCGATTCTGCGAAGCGGCCCCAGCTCGATTCGACTGGACGATCGTTTCTACTTCTATCCACAAGAGTAAATTGCATGTGAAAGCGGCATAGAATAGGCCTTCAACACTGATCGAAAGAATGACGAAACAGACGCCGAAGCCCAAGAAAAGCGATATGATTCTTGAGGTTGGAGTGCTGTGCTGTGCTTTAGAGATGAATGGATATATCGAAGATACAGCTGAGAAGTATAAAAGTCAGATGAATGACTGATGTCAGTTGATTAGCAAGGGTACCGAGTATGAGCCATGCTGAAGTTTGGTTAATGATGGATAATCCCTGCTTTGCTTGTAAACTCTTCACTGAGCTTGCAGTAATTGTCATGGCGAGCAAGATAAACAACACCTTGGATACGAATGAGTTAACTACATCACGCCATTGACAACTACCTACCTGGATCTCAGATGGTTTTGCGGCTTTCGGAGCACCGTTCGACGCCAAACGCGTACAACCTGCGGCAACTGCAAGAATCATTACCCCTCCGCACATACTAACACATAGGTGAGCATAAGCAATATGCACAAATCTATCAGACTGCGCTCACATCGTGTACAAATCCTCTCTCTTGTTAACGTTGAGTAGGGGGAATATGCTGGTTACAAGACAGCTACTCATCCAGGAAAGTAAAAGTCTCGGGTGTTGCGACCGAACGTGATTTGGCCATGACGCATATGGCCATAAAATGCCCATAACCACAAAACCAACGCTCCACAGCGACCGGTGAGTGTAGGCAGCCTGAATCATTCGTAAGTCAAACAAGCTTCATAAAATGAACAAGGGTCGACGCACGACCATACACTGGAGCACAACTACCACGATAACCAAGTGAAGCAACACTCTAATTATAAAAGGTCCGCGTCTGTCGTTCGACTTGAATTGTTGCACAACGATTGGAACTCCACGCAGTGCGAATTGCTGCCAGAAGTAGCAGGGGAAAGTTACGTAGACATAAAACGTCCATGGAGCTCTCTCTGCAGCAAACAGTGCCCAAAATATTGCTAATATGGTAGCGGTGGCAAGTCTGGCCACGGTACGCTGCCTGTCTGAAACCAAGGAAGGTGACGGAGGGAAAATTGACAACGATGCATAAGCAGACCATCCAAGGTATGCTATTATGACGATGATCCGTATAAGTACTCGATTATAGCTGCATTCTCTCAGTAATTGTTCCTAGTAGTAGTCAAGCAGCTTACGTTTCGAGATATCGAAGACCTTGTAGAGTGACTTTGATGAGTTCAGCTGTCTCTCGACGGGCTTCGAACCATCTTCCATCACTGATCAAACGTTCTATTTTGGACAACCAGGATACTCTTGAAGGCTTCCCGTCTTGAGTGACTTCTTCTAAAGGTTCGAAAGCTTTGTACATAATGGTTTGTCCGGCCTTCGATTCTACCAGCTAGCTAGTTATGGACAGAGAAGTCAGATAGCGCATTTGGGACGCACCGTGTTTTACTCTGTAGTGTTCTAAAATACTTTCTGCATTTGCCAATGCAAGCTGGGCCAAGGCCGACTCTCCTTCTCGCGGTAGCAAGTAGCCAGGTCGCGTAGGGTCTGCATCAGGGAGAATTCCTACTGAATTTACAGGGTAGTTAATACCAAGCAGCGCAGCCATCAAGGGTGCAATATCCGCTTGTTCCACGTCTCGTCGCAGAAAGTCGTCAAGTTGCCAGAGTCGAGAGTACTCATCGTGCGAAGAAGGAATGATGTCAGGAATTGGGCCCCTGATGCCTCGCCCCCATACAATTAGTGGGGTACGCGTGTTGTCCGGGTCTGCGAACTTCTTCAGTACCTCATTGTTAGAGCTGATACAGCGCGAACCTCACCGCCATCGCCATGATTACCGATCTTAGACATGCCGTGGTCAGCTGTAAATACGAAGCTTGTCTCTTCATCGTGGTAGAAGTTGGAGAAAAGTTCTTCTGTTTGTTGGACGATGCGATCGACGACTTGGATATTGTTCATGTATTCCTTTACGGAATAAGTCAATGAAAACGCACTAATGGAGATGCTCACCTTGGAGTGTGGCCTATATGAGTGACCAGTGGTATCCAGACCAAGGAGGTGCAGGAAGAATACCACTTTGTCAGCACGTAATTCTGAATCAAGCAAGTCATTCGATGATGCGTTCTGAAATAACGTCTGAAGTTGGTCCAAAACCCAGTTATCTAGAGCGGTGGCATCTATCCGTTTGGTCTGATTTAATAACACGACTGCAGTAGTTCTGGACATTCGTGCCTTTCGTAAAGTCTTCGTCCTCCTCATCGTAGCTCCAAGTGTCAACTTTCCCGGGAGTTGCACCTTGGGAAAACATTGGTAATATGTCTGGGGAACCGAAGGAGAAGGTGTGACTAGATTGATTGAAGATAGAGTCAAAGTGAACCTGGAGAAGGATGAGATATCGTTCGCGATGTCTGTTGCTACAGTACTGACTGGATTCGTTTTCCAGCCCTATCTCACGATTCTCGTCAGTATATAATGACAAGAAGAAACAAGAAATCGGCTCTTTACCTTGGTCACAGCAGAGACATCCTCATACATTCCCCCTTGAATTTTGTCAAGTCAGCCCAATATTACTGACGTATCGGGCAGTGGCATACCGATGATTGCGACATGCCCAGGTCGACTTTCCGTCGGTACTCGAGTGTGTGACAATCCAAACGCCCCTCGTGTTTGAATAATATCACGCAAATAAGGCGCTACAATCTTTGGTGAGGAAGGAATGAAAGAGAACGCGTTCACACCAAATAGAAGGTCTGCGCGTAGACCGTCTCCTAATAGAAATTGTTGGTTGAGCAGTTGGTGTTACAGAAGGTGAAGCTATACTTGCCCACAATGAGAACGACCCGTTTTGCTTCCCCGGAGCCAGCCCTGCGAGGAAGCATGCCGTGGACAACTGGGCTAGTGAAGTAGCAGTCAAAAACAGAAGCAATGAATATGACGTGGAAGATGAGTCCCAGTGTTAGCAACTTGAGAACATTTCTATGTGATGACACTGTCATTTGTATGCTTGAACAGAAGCCACCGATGTGCAGCTTGCAAGATCGGGCCGTTAACTTGCAAAGTGTGTAAATAATATGCCTTTTCAAGAGGCGGGCACCAGCGGCAGTGTGTGTCACGTGATGTGTCGGGGGGGGGGGGGGGGGGGTTGAGCTTGAAAATGCCGCTGACGCGCCAGTTCCCGACTCCGCCGGCTCTCTGTTTCCGATTGCCGCTTCAATGTTTCCTTCGTTCTTCCACTACTCTTACTTTTCGATTTTTGTCTCTCGCGTTCTTGTCTTCCCTGGTTTAAACTGATGAACAGGCAGACAATTAAGAAAGATACACCAGTTTCCCACGGATGCACTTTCCCACGCACGATTTGGTAGAGAAACGGCACAGACAAAACCTCCTCCATCCACTACGGGGTCGGGAATACCGCTCCACCAGTACCTCGCGTAGAATGTATCAGGTATATTTGACATTATGTATTTGTAGTAGCCAATAGTTACAGGCTGTAAGCGAGGTGACTTGTGTCGCCGATTTCCCAAGGGGCATATCTTAAACTCCGGGTCTCAGGGAATCTTCAATCCAGGGACACCCATAAACAATCATTTTATCTTCCTCGCCAGCACCTCCCTTAGTGGATCGTGGTTCTTCTTACTGGTACGCCCATCTTGCATTCAAGTCGGTCTTACGTGATGAACAAAATATACAGCAAAACTTCACTGGACCATGACTTTAGCAATCTCCCACGATTCCACTGTGTGCAATTTGCCCCCTTTTCCTCCTGAACTTTGGATTACAATATTTAGCCTCGCCACCGATATCCCTGGTCTGCTGAGTTATGATGGCCCAAACCCATCTGATATTCCGCGTCCCCTCGTCAAAGAGCACGAGCACAAACTGTTGAAAGAGTCTCTTATCACAAAGAGGAATATTATCCTTGTCTGTAAGACATGGAACGCTCTCGCCACAAATTTTCTCTATCAGAGTGTTCTGGTCACTCGCCCAGCTACCCTGTCTTCTTTGCTCGTCGCCCTCGGTGGGAGATCCTCTGGAGCCGTTCACGTAGGGTGGTGGACGAGACGACTTGATGTCTTGATACAAGATGACCATTGTGAGGCATCTCATTACGCCCTCCTCGCCAACATAATTCGACGCTTCCCAAACTTGTCGATCGTCAATCTATCTATGCCCATGCTTCCCGATAATGATTCCTGGCTTCGGCAGCTACCCGAATCAGTCGTGATGGCGCTAGCTGAATCTTGCGGTCCATCATTGCGCGTATTTGATTGTTCTGAGTCCATTTTGCGCCCCTGCAGGTATTGACTCAGCCTTATCGTGCACACAGCACTTGCTGATTACTTTTTTTAGAGAGGATCTGATGAAGTTGATAATCGCAGCACCAAATTTGAGTGTGCTCCACTGCCCAATTTGCTCGCCCAGCGCAAGGGACAAGTCTCCTTCTGCTAGACTCGACGTGCCCGTTATGACCAAGCTACAGTCCTTGTCACTCATGTCGGTCTTTTTGCGGGATTATCTGCCAGACGATAGAGACGCCAATCACTTCCCCGCTCTCAGAAAACTTACTTACGACTGCATCCCTCCTCCATTCCTTGACCATACTTGGAAACATTTTGTGAGGCTGAGCTGCGCGAATGTTACTACCGTGCACCTCGACTATTCCCTTCAAGCCGACCGTCTTCAAAAAGAGCTGGATCTGCTCAGTGAATGTTGTTTGTTTCTGAACGACCTCGTCATTTACATCCGTTCATGGACGGAGATCAACCCATATCTCACCCTCCCCCCTTCCGTTTCATGTTTGGGATTATATTCCAAGCTACGCAAGGCACCCACATTCCATTTTATGCAACTACTTGCCGCTCTTCGTACCATATCAGGTTCGAAGCTCAAGACTGTCCGATTGCTGCACGCGGACGCTGTGGAAGATTTACGGGAGAACTCCCGGGATTTGTTGCAGGGTGAACTCGCTGATAGCACTCGTATTACGTTCCGCATCGAGGACCACGAGGGTCATCTTCTGATGACTTGATGCATAGGTCATGAGTACAGTATAACACGTGGTTTGGACATTGGTGTATTCTTAATTGAGAATATCTTTGTTCACACCGCATATTGGTTCACTCACGCTCCTAATCTTCAGGCATCTATTTAGATGCATCATGGATTCATGATCTATATCCAATACCTGTACACTGCTGCAAACATCGCCCTTCATCACTCCCGGCGTCTGCCAGGAACGCCCTGATAAGTTATGCACTTGATGACTCCTCATCGCCCGACTCATCGACTACATCTGAGGATGTTGTTTTCAGTTGCTAACAATAGACAATGTCTAAGCGCCAGTCATATTACATTCCAGTCAAGGAGTGCTTATATTCAGGAATGAGTGTGCATCCTCACCTTCGTCCGAGCCCTCGCACTAGACACATTTAAATAGCTAATGTAGCGGATGGCGAATCTGTTGCCGAGTATGCCATACACTTAGATTTCATTTTAATAAAACCAGTTGCCAAAATGCTTCTCGTGCGGGTCTTGTGATATCTTGCTCTGGAGTACACCAATACGCAAATGACTGTTACAGTAGCGTAATAATAAATGTCAGCTTACGTATGTAACTAGCTAAAATACAGTCGTGCAGATGGAGTCCGAACTTCTATGTCTCCAAGTGCTCGTACATGGCACACTAACATAGAAACAACACCGCACCAGGTCACCAGGACTGTCGTAAACATATTCGTGAATGGGAGAGTGATATGATGGAATGCAAATTATGATGTGTTGGGTATCACTGCGTGGATATGACCAATGTTCTAGATGAAGGGGCGTAAAAATATGCGTGCAGATTCGTGGCGAAGACTTTGATGATGCATGAAGGCTAGATCTTGAGCTCGCGAAACCCGCGCACGTCAAGCCGCCCGGTGCCATTCTTCTGCCATTCCTCATCGTCAGCCGCTTTGGAAGCTTTCTTGAATTTCCCGCCAGGAATGACAATCTTTCCTGCGCTCATGTACGCAGTACGTGACTTTGGAAGACCGAGTGCCTTGCGCTGGCGTCGAGTAAGGGGTTTATGAGTTTCAGGAGGCGGCGTATTGCATGCGGGAGGGGTACTAGGAAGCGGAGATGAAGCGGCAGATGATGAACGGCTGGATTCTGCGGAGGAGCCGGGGGTGGAGAGGTCAGGGGTCGAGTCATCCATGTCATCATCTGCCTTGACTTGACTCAAGGGTGTGCGAGAGGGCGAGCGTCGTGAGGTTCGTGTTCGCGTTCGCTTAGAAATCGCGCCAGATGTCGACGATCCAGGTGATTCGTCGAAAGAACGCTTAGGTGACCGATGAGTTCTAATACTCGATGTAAAAGACTGATGGGGACCGGTCGGCTGACCGGGGACGGGAAGTAGTGAGTCCACTTCGATGTTCAAGGAACCAGTGGAAGAAAGGGGTGAGGGTGAGCGGGATATGGGGAGTGGGACGTGCGCAGGTGTTGGTGGTGTACTTTCACGATTCGATTTAACATTGTCGATTGGACTATTCTTGGGAAAACTCTTGAGATCAGATTTGGCTTTGGTCCGGGAGACTGCTTTCTTCTTGGCGGGCGAAGCGGCAGGCGGTACTGCATCAGCGGGTAGCTCGCAAACCTCGGGAAGACCAGCGTGCGGCCCTCTCAAGTTTCGTATCGAAGAAAAATGTTCCCAGTCATGATATCTAGAAGGGCAGGTTAGCGCGTAGCCAATAGGCATGCCAGGGGAAATTATGACTGACGCCACGTATATCGTCCCCTCCGATTCCTGCGAATCGTTCATCTCGTCGCGCTGCTGCTGCCTCTTTTTCCTCCGCGCATCTCGCTCGTTATCTTGAGATGATGATGACTGGTCCTCGCTCTCGGCACCCGCCTTCCACTCAATGACGTATACCAATCCAGGCTGGATAACCTTGACATTCCTTCGCGCAAAGTGCGCAAATGCAGAAAGTTCAAGGTGCCCGCCATAAGTGCCTATAGCGCGTCACAACGCTGCACAGGAAGAAATCGGGAGGGCAAGCCCTGGCACACCTTGTTCTCGCATGCACCGCAAATGGGCGCTTAGTCCACGTTCATCTTCACAAAAGGGTTGATAGCGCTGCGCATGGCCCTCGATCCAGTCACATATATCTTGGCGCAGCTGGAGGTGCTGCGACGGCGAGCCATAGAATTGATCGCAGAGAGCCCGAAATAGGCAATTACCATCGCCCACTGTTTGTGCAGCGTAGAGACCCTGCGAGCGAAGTTGCTCCGTAAGAAGCTGAGTATTCTGTTCTGGATCTGTTATAGGCTGTGTAGGATACAAGAATCAAATGAGGAGACAAAACGTGAGTGGGATGCATGGATGACATGCGTGACACTCACTCGACCCTTGGATCTTGTTGTGCGGGACCTCACTAGGGTTAGCAATATTAACACATCGTCATCAATTGTTGTTATCAAGATCGACGTACATGGCAATGGTGCTTTAGCACGTCTCTGGGATTTCTTCGATGGGCCCATTCTACTTGTAAAAAAATTCAACGAGTTCTGTATGTGGGATCGTGTTGGTTGTGAATAAAGTACAGCTGCCGCGTTTCGGGGTCCCGAGACCCGGAAACCAGGGGCTGTGCCGGCACACGGGCTTGCAGTTGCAGCAGGCCCGGGAATCTTATCTAGACAGAATAAATTGCAGAGTGACACGCACGAGCACATTTATAAACTGGGTCCTAGGTATTACCCACGTCTAACGTTTAGTGTACTTTAGCCTACTCCTGGGCCTGAGGACGCCTGAGTCCCTGATGAAAAAGGAAATAACCGTTTCTATCATAGGGTCTACGAAAGACTCGGTTGGAGTTGTGAGGCAATAAACAATGCTTTTAATGTGACCGTGTAAGAAGTCAGGACGATCTCGAGCTGCAGTCAAAGTTCGGATCCTGTGTTGGGTACTCATAAGACTCAGGCCTTAACATGCAGCATCTGAGTACAGTGCCCATCATCCCAGTGACGCTCGACTCCCTACTCGGCTATCACCGCCCGGTGTTGGGAATGTCTTCTCGCCGCCACCTCGATCTGACACGAATTCCCGATATCTAGTTTGTCCATGATGAATAAATGTTGACACTTGGTGGAAAAGAAGACGCTTACATTCTCCCCAGCCTTACCTGTTCCTCGCGTGAAACAGACGGCCTTGTCGTCTTGAGCACTTTCAATAGGTGCTCTTGAGAGATCTCGTGCTGCAGAAAACAGCACTCATTAGATGGATCTATACGAGAAGAGAAAAAACAGAGACCTTCTTGGGCGTCGCAACAGCCCTGCTGTCCTTCCTCCATCCCCCCAGACTTCGATGCCTTAATTTGTTGCAGCTAGAAACACATCAATCATCTGTGCCAGCATGAGCGCAGTTTCTTACTCGTCGTTGCATTTTTGTCTCGTCTGCCTTAGACGCAGCATTTGCTGCATCCTTCCCAGCACCCAGCACCACATACTTCACCGGGACCTCATCCGTCAGACCCACGCCTACTCTCCTCCGACCCGCCTCGACATCACCTCCACTATCACCATCCGCCTTCCCAGCATCTATAGCAGCATGCACTACTTCCAGATGCGCGTTGTACACGAGAGCCTGTAAATCCGCACCCGAGAAGCCCTCAGTGATACTTGCAAGTCGATCAAAGTCCACAGAGGGTGCGAGCGTTAGCTTCCGGGATGCTGCAACCAAAATCTGAACAGGTGCACAAGACAATGTCAAGATTGTGGTATATGAAACACGGTGGGGCACTGACCTCTTTTCGGTCCTCGATACCAGGCAGATCGCATAGCAACGATTTATCAAGCCGACCGGGACGAAGTAGTGCGGAGTCGATAAGGTCTGGTCGACTTGCGGAAGGTCAACAATCGGACAATGTGATCAATGGAAATAACCTACCTCGTTGCTGCGAGAACATAGACTCCATCGAGCCCCTCGGCGCCATCCATCTGGGTTAGCATCTGATTCACCACACGGTCCGTCACGCCCGTGCTGTCGTGTCCTCTGCAGACAACATTTATGGATATAGCGGAGAGTACATAAACATAAACTTGCCTCTTTGGTGCAATCGAGTCAAACTCGTCGAAAAAGAGTACGCAGGGCTTTGCAGCCGATGCACGATCGAAAATATCTCTTACCTAAACAGAGTGAGTGTTGCCTTGAGAAAAATCATATATACGCACTGATTTTTCACTCTGTCCGATATATTTATTCAACAGCTCTGGACCCTTGATGCTGATGAAGTTCAACCCACACTCTTTCGCGACGGCTGACGCAAGTAGCGTTTTTCCACAGCCAGGATAGCCGTACAATAGTAGCCTGTATTCCTTCCATGAATCGCATGCACAACAGAGTATTATAAACGCACCCAGATCTCAACCTCAGCGGAGACTGCTTGAACAATTGAGCATACTTCGTCGGCCATTCTAAGGTTTCCCTCAACGCGAGCTTGGTGTCCTTTAAGCCTGCACCGCCATAATTAACGGACCAACGATAAGATATTCTCAAAGGGAAGCACGCACCGCCAATGTCAGCCCACTCAACGTCCGACTTTTGTAAGGGCACATCCCTCAGTGAGAGAGGCACAAATCCCTCTTGGGCCTCTACAAAATCTTTCGCCGAAAGTGTGACCTTCCCGAAGTCAAATAGTGAAACATGCGCATCAGATAATGCTCACCTTCTCAACGTCCACGCCCACTTCTGACACTGCCCGTCCAACAGCGACCTGTATCGTCCGTGTAACAAGGTCGCGCAGGTCTACAGGAGAATAGCCCTCCGTCCCTACGGCGAGTCGAGTGTACTCAGGTGGGTCAGATTCATCTACAACAAACGACAATGGCTCCTTGGCCATGGAAAGCCGGCGTGGCACAAGACTGGCGAGAATCTGTTCAAGTCGTTTCTACTCAAAAGGCACCAATAATGAAAGAGGAACCCACCTCCTTCCGTGCCTCCCTTCCCGGCGGAGGAATGGAAGCGACATCCTTAAAGACATGCAGCGTATGTAGTAGCGAGTGCACGCTAGTCTGGCTTTCTGCTGTGGCGAGGAGCACGATACCACGGAAATTGGATGGTGCAAGGCGTGCGTTGGAACTATATTGCATGAGGAAGAGCTCCGTTATATGTCGCTGGCGGAAAGAATCCGCCTGCTCGACCTCTGCAGCACAGACTTTGTCGAGGTTGTCGAAGACAAGGACGGAAGGGCTGTGCCATCGTGCTAGCACAAAGAGGTGGCGAAAGAGTGCACCGAGGGTCTGAGCGGGCTTGGATGCGAGCGGGGAGAAGTCGATATAATGTATGGCTGATTGATATTGACGATTTCGAGTAGCAACAAAAATGGTTAGACCAGAAAAGCATTAGAACACAAGATATCCCACTCACAAGCATACACGCGCTCATCTGCTTCCAGTCTGCGCGCGATCTCCTTCGCAACTGATGTCTTGCCCATTCCCTGACGGCCTGTTATTAAAATGCCAGGGACTGCGATACATGTGGACACGCGAGGTTCGAAAATCCATCAGAATGCGCTGCAAACAAAATCCTTTACACATACCTCCATGAACGACATCTTTGCGCGCATGTACGGCGTAGGTCGCGACGCAAGTCTTTGTTATATCTTCGAGAATATTAGAGACACCTGATAGATGAAGCGATGGTGTCACTAGTGCTGGTGAGATCGCTGCCGAAGTTGAAGGTGAGGATGATGCGGACGCAGGACTAACGGAATGATCAGCTGAGGTCGCACCCAAGGGGATGTACGAACGTACTCATCGAGGTTTCCATTGATTGTGGGCCCTTGCTCACGGGCACCTGTGAGCGATATCCTACAAAGCCACTATATTAGCGATGGTGGTGGAACTACATACAAGAAAAGAAAGCAACGCACCGAACGAGATCCCAGTCCCCGACCCCACCCTTCACTTCACCTGACAAACATCACATGGGTCTCCAAAACCGGAATCAGATATTCCCAGCCACACTTTCCCACCCGTCCTTTCCGTTCCTTTCATCATCCTTTGCTCCCAACTCTTTGTTCGACCCCGGGTGCAGTATCTTTGCTTCGCCATCCTCCTGCTCAGCTTCACCACTTGGTTTGATGCTGGCATTTTTTCTAGTATCGGAGTTTAAGATGTTCGTCGGATCCTTGGGCGGCTCCAGCCAACGTGCACGCGCACACCACCATCCCGAACGTGGAGGGTTAGGATTTGGGTCGAACGGGATGTACTGAGTCCCTGTAAGCAGCGATAGAGTGTAAGGATGAATGTATGCGCGCGTTTTGGCGTCGCGTAGATTGGTCGTTTCGGGAACGTTGACAAGGCGCGCAGGGAGCACCCGGAGGATTTCGGATGGATATGAGGGTTTGTCCTGCGTCGACACAACGGTTCCGTGTTCCAAGCTCGTTGATTTGGTTTCTGCTTTGGATTTCCTATGCGATTTGGGGGCAATGCTGACCTCGGTATCGGTTGTGAGCAGTGCCGCGGTCACAGACGTGTCGAGCGAGACTTGCGATTAAGGGAAGATCAGTAGGGGATACAATGTGAACAAGATAGTATGATGGCACACACCGATTCTTAGTCGTACTCTCGTCCGCCCGAGCACCCAAACATTGATCTCTTGTCCGACATTCGCGACTCGCACTTGGGAGAGGAGAGTACCTTCAACGTGTGCTGCATGCAGTTCCTGGCATAGGTGGGGTCAAGCCAGCTAGTCAGCCGGGATGTAAAGACCTACCACTACGTCCCAGTCATCTGCACTGAGGGGCTCAGTGCTCACCGTCTTTGCGTACGGGAGGTCATATAATAATCCTAATTCCAACTGCCGATTCAAGCTACACCATCAGCCGGAGGAAGGAATAGCTGTGCGCGGGAATAAAGAGCGCACCACATCTCCTTCTTTGAAGCCTAAGCCGGCTGCGTACTGAGGATCTATCTCTAGGGTTTCTATTCCACGTTCGCCTGCGGTAGAGTTGAATGAGGCTAGGGATGATGCAGAAGCCATGCCGGTCCAGCCAACATACACCTCTCTTCCCTCGCCATCAGTGGGCTTCAAGTGGACAGCAAGGGTTTGCGGACGCTGAAATAGTAACCAGGATAATTCCAACCGAAGTCAGAGTCAAAGTATGATACGAAGAAACACTGTGAACATACAATTTGTCTCTCGAGAAGGGGACCGTAGACTGATATTGGGAGATTGACCAGGGATGATTTCAGTGACACAAAATGCACCTTTGCGCGTCGGGGCATTTTTTTAGACGATCAATTGACTCTTGAGTATTACTGTGCATATACAGACACGAAACGTGCGTGCTAGCAGCTACTAGACTACTAGTAGGTGCAATAAGCTTAGACCCAAAGCGGGACCCTAGTTTGGACATTTCTGGACGGATCAGCTGATGTCGGCAAGTTGGACCGACTCGTATTATGTGCAGAACTTGATTTGATAACTGAGTTCCTCAAGCTGGCTCGGAGGAACCGGGTGTGGCCACTGCGACTGTTTCATCAACCTCAGGTTCTGAAACTCGGATCGTCTCGCAGTCTCGGAAGGACTCAGGAACACACATAGTTTCAAGTTCAATATCGTGTGGATCTCTACTGATCCCTATAGGTGTGTGCCTATCAGCAGAGTACCCCCTCGGCCTTATCATGTCAGGTACTTTTAGAACGTTGCATGCCTGAAACGCACAACTTCATTCTTGGAGGACTGCACTTTAAAAAGTCCACGTGCTGTCAACAAGCACTGAAAGAAAGGACTCTGAAACTAAATGATACCACTAGATTATCTTGAACCATCGCTGAGCCAAACCTTTAGTTGTAATGCAAGTTTCTTTGCGGTAACCTCTAGCTTCTCATCTCTCGTCCGTGCTACATCCACAATTGTCCGTTTCCTACCTGAAGCTGTTAGAACGAGGCCAACCCGCCTTGGCGAGAACGAAATAGATAGCGCGCTGAATGGCACTGGCGCAAGGTCTGATGTCCATTTGCTCGTGCTCGCAGATCCAATTCCGCCATTATTCACCCTGAACATGCTAGACGATGAAGACGAGGCGTTCACTCCATATGGGTTTGTATGGACAACTCCCTCGCGGACACCATAGTGTCGAACGAGGTCTTCTAGCCGGCTGCGCGGTTGCATAAGGTCGAAAAGGTCTTTGAACGAATCCTCTCGCTCGAGGTGAAGCGATGAGTCATCGACCATAACATCCTCGTGGACCTTGAGTGCGATGAAGAGGTCGAGGACTTTGGTCTCTCGTTGCAGAGTATCACAAGAGGAAGTAGAAGCCGAGGAAGAAAATGGGAATGGATCGGATGAGTAGGGAGGGCGTATCATCGAATCGTATGCGGGTAAATATGTGGAGCGCAGCACATGCTCACACGCTTCACTGGCAAGGTGAGTTCCGGCCATCAGGGTCAAAGGACTTGAACAGCACGTACCAATATAAAATGAACGATTAACCGACCGGAGTTGTGTGGAGAGCCAACAAAGTGTCTTTCTCTGCCGTTCGATCTTTCCCTCATCAACCCCAGGCGTTTGCGGAAACGTCATATACACGATCTTCAATAATAGGTGGGGAGGTAGGTCAGATGGCTTCGCTGCTCCATGATGTTCACCAGGGAATGGGGGTGGAGGTAGAGTGCTGGCATTAGGGAAATAAGGAGGGGGTGGAACAGATTGCATGCACTTCTCCTCGACAATGACCATAATGATGTCTGCGGATGCGCCTCTGGTTTTATACACAGATGAAGTTATTCTGGTCTCCGGAAGCAGTGCAGTCTGCTGTGAGAGCTGTGCGGTGATTTAAAGTGTAGCCTAGGCAGAAGAACGTTGATGAAATTTGGGCTGATTTGGCTAAAGAGGCGATGGATAGTCAAAGAACAGCATGGGCCTATCATACCGTGACCTTCCTTGTACCTAAAGGCCTAACCTCCGAGTACCGCCTTGTACTGCCACGGCCCACGGCGCATTGCTTAGCAGTGCGCAGCATCACGTGACTAATTTAAACTCACGTAGCCTCTTTCAAAATGCGGAGTCTGGACTCTGGAACAAGTCCAGTCCCTCATATACATATATCATATTCAGCATGTTGTAAGCGTGTACATCCTGGCTGAAATCATCGCCGGTCAATCTCATTATCTTCCAATTTCAACAAACGGTCACGTCTGAAAGTTTGAGGAACAAATTGTATGTTCGCATTCTTCAATCGGAACTATTCTAATTTCTAACGTGACAGCATCTGCAAACCTTTTACTATCCAAATCCATCGACGGCGAAAGAAGAAAGGCATAAATTGGATGGACCGGAGTGGTCGTTGTGTCATTCCTTACCTCATTTAACTCTGGCGCAGGCGAACATGGAAGTGAAGATTCTGGAGATAGATCCACGATATGTGGCAGGCAGCAGGCTCTCAATAACTTCAAAGGAGACGTGGTGAGCATTTCGTCCGCCCGTACCGCAACGCGAAGATACTTCACCTGTGATTAAAAAGTGAGGCGGGAGCAAAGATGACGAAGGGGATGGAAAGCAAGGGTAGGAAGTGTGATGCGAAAGGAGGCTTCAGGTGGGTTTGTTCTAGGATTGCCGGTGCCTTTTTAGTTGAAGCAGCTCAAACAGATTCTCGCCAGTCTCGTCTTGTGCAATCTCTCCATGGCACCAAAGTATTCGTGATAAAGATGGACGGCTACTCCCTGATAATACAGCTTGATATATGTTGGTATGCTCGTACTTAGATCAATGTTAACTTTTCTATACAAAATCTGAAGGAAATATGATGCAGTGATGAAAGTCACGTAGTTTGGAAGATCTGCAAGATAACGGATGCGAAAGACAGTTCATGCTGAGTACTACTATGGGGTGGCTGCGCGTGCGTCAATGAGCATTTGCATACAGAAGAACTGTAACTTACCGATCAAGCAATCTCTTGGAAGTCCTCGCTCGTCAAATATCGAGCATTCAATAGCTTCCCGATGTGCGTAGGCAAGTACCCCATTCCCTTGCGGCGGATACCAAAAAGTGCTTTCAACATGGGGACAGGCGATTGTTGGAAGGTGTTGAGGGAATCCTCAGCACGAGGCCGATGCTCCAGTTTGATAAATCCATCACTTTGAATCTCAGTGACACCCTGATATTTGAGATCTGCAGTGTAAAGCCCCAAGAGGCGACACAATTTCAGGTATGCGCGCTGTTGAGGAAAGTATAGTTGTCCAGCAAAGACGTTGAGCTGACGGATGAAGGTGTCGTCTGGAATCCATCGCGCGGAAATTGATGGGGTGATGTAAAGACGCAAGTCGTCGCATGATTTCATCATCTTGGTGACGCGAGGTGTATAGATGTGCAAATGAACTCGCTTACTTGCTCGAATGTCAGGTAATAAAACGTTAGCCTCGAAGGGGCTGACAATGACTAGCACCTGCGCGGGGGATGCTGTACTTGAAAGAATCCAGTTGACTGGGCGTGTGTAGTCGTCCGTTTTTTCTTCTGTCAGAACGGTTGTGGTAAAATCCCTCGAGGCAAACACGTCCTGTGACCACGGCTGGCGCCCTGAGAAAGCAGCAGAGGTTGTAGCGAGGGTGTCGAAAACAACAGTGAACACATGAGATCCATCCGGAATGGAGCCTGTTCGGATGAAGGACCTGACGTCCTCGTCAATGCTATGGGCAGCAGCTGACACTGGTGGTGGTCTCTCCACCTCGCTCTCGCGTTCAATCTCATGTAGCACTTCTCTCTCTTGCTCTTCGTCTAGGCGGTCGTCAGGCGAAATGCCTAGCAACCCGAGGATCCTGCATCTCTCCAGAAGATCTTCGTCTAGCGACGCCTGTGAAGTAGATGCGTCCGTAAGAGCTGGAGCGTATAGCTCTTCTAATTGCTTGGCCTCTGGCTGTAGCCACGAACGGGCGAGTTCGGCGGGTTCAATATTTTCGGATAAGAACGATGACCATGCACTGTGGCGAGATTGGAAATCTGCTCCATGCTGAAGCCATTGTGAAGCACGATGTTCGATGTCCGAGCACGTTTCAGTCATCGCCCACACGAGGATATCCGATACATGAACATCTCCATTGCTCTTGTTATTCACGGCTCGTATGCTGCGATCTATGTCTGGAGGTGCGAAGAACATGACTGAGTGACTGTGGCCAAGCTTTCTCATACGCATGCAACCTGGTAATATGTTATTGAACGCCATAATGAACAGATACATTAGGTCCTCACCTTGGACAAGGCGATCCTTGGTGACCTTTGGCCCTAATGTGACAGCTGCACGAAATCCCCTAGGCAACTTCACGTCTGTTCCTCTGGTGTGTTCATCGTCCAGATACAATACACACTGATCCACTTGCTGAGCAAAGGAAGATGCGGAGAATAGTTCTACAACATGATCCCGAGTGCGCACCACAAGCTCATCGTGCCTGTTGAAATAGATTGCCGCTTGGGCATCTTGATTAATCTCCAGCCACATCTTCGCCACCTCGTCATTCTGCAGGTCAAGTACTTGCGCACCCACGTCGAGCAAGACACGTATTTCAGGCGACTTCTTCGTTATGACATTAAGAAGCTCTCTAGCGCTTCCACCAGAAGCTAGCGGATCATAATGATCATTCTCTTGCTGCAAAAGGTAACTCAGGACTCTGGCGTTTGTACCGCGCTGGTGGTCTAGTGAATGCTGCGCCATGGTGGCGGGTAGCAAGTAGCGAAAGTCGTTTGTTCCACTGAAGCCTGTGGTAGGCAACCCGGAAAACTTTCGCTCTGCGAGATCCCAGGCAGAGCAAGATAGCTTGTGTGGAAACTCCTTGGCTTCCTTTGGAAAGACGAACTGAGTCAAAAAGAAGTCTATGACGGCCTTGTTCCGCCCGAAGAGAGGTACCAAACAACTGGTGAACTGTTCAGTAGACTCCGCATTGATTCCACTGAGGGTTTTCAGGTTGTCTGGAAGCGAATCTGAAGACAACTCCTTTATCCACGTCTCATATTCCAATGCGGGATTGTCTTGCTTGAGTAGCTGGCGGAAGCAGAGGGCGACCTGTTTCTCAGTGAGGCCTTCGTAGTAGTATGAAAGACATGTGAGTGCGACTGCAATATCTGGATGTCCAAATTCTGCCCGAGATGAGGGAACATCCTTTGGCACGGTAAGGCACGGCAAGCATTGTGCGTTGAGGATCCAGGCCGTAATCTACGCGCCATCGCCGGTCCTTCAGCGTGTATATCAGTATACCGTGTGCGAGAAGTCCTCGAATGAGCAGTAGTCCATTCCACAGACTGGACCCAGCGCAATAGTTCCGGACATTGTGAAGAAGCTGTGGGCCAATAGTCGAGAGGGTAAGATACTCACGGATGGAGTCTTTCATATGACATGGCACATGTCCGAATGCGAAATTTGGAAGGTTACTGTCAAGAATGTCGTCACAAATCAGCTTGATCAATCTTTCAGGCTGCGCAAGCGTCCAGGACTCTGAGTGGGAAGGTTCCGATAACACCTGGCTGGAACTCTACTCCAAGAGGAAATTCTTGGTGAAGGGGGCGAGCGTGTTTTGCCACAAGGGTCATCACCTGTTGTGTTGTGGTCCATCGATCAGGATAACCTTCCAAGTGTTGTTGGTCGCCCATAGTGTAGACGAGTTGGAAGCGGACATGCAGCAGTTCATCACTCTCGTCCAGTATGTCACGAGTGTGCTTATCAAGCCACCGCTGAGTATTCAGCAGGGGCACGGCCAGCTCTGCTGAGGATTGCCCAACCGCATTTGTGGGCGCCGGAAGCTGTTGCTCCACAGTCATCAACTTGAAAGAGAGGATATGGTCTGGTTGGGTGACAAGGATACCGCCAATGGCTTTGCACTCTTCAAATAGTGACTGGATGATGCTTGCATGATTATAAGTAATGTGCAACGAACGCGAGAATGGCAGGTAGAAAATTCGCCTGTTGGTGAGGCCGCCGATCCGTTCCACGAGCAACTGGAACATCTGAACGACCAAAGGCTTTAGCACAACGACCCGTACCAGATTGCTGCAATCTGCCAGTGCGGCACAACAAACAGGTACGATCACGGAGGATTTTCCTTCCCCCATATGAAGCTGCAGGGCGGTATTGTTGCCTGAGCTTGGGGAAATCATCTCCATCGCAACGCTAGCTTGAATGGGACGGATAAGAAATCGATTCTCTGCCTAGTACCGTTAGTGATCAATTATATCAATCGTTGTCAACCATCGAATACCTGGATTAGAAGCCAGTCCAGATATATCTGTGTATCATCCACTCCTAGGTGACCGTCGTTCATCAGCTCCTTCCGAAATTCTCCATCGTCCCCACCAGCTGCCAGCTTTAACTTCAGAAGTCGTTGTGATCTTTGTAGTCGAAGAAGAATATGGACGAAACTGGTCAAAGGAGCTTTCCATGAGTCACAGAGAGGTGTTTTTGACGTAGAGGCGAGGAGACCGAGAAGAAATGTAATGGTAATGCGCGGCCATTGCCCAGAATTGAATAAACTCTCCTCCGCCAAACCCACGGGAGCTAGATGCTCTTCCAATCTGCGAAAAGCATTATTATAGAGCCTATTGCACCACACATGATGATGTTGCAACATGTTGACTGTCCAGCGGGTTGGGTCCGGTACAACGAGTGATTGTTCGTTCTCTAGATCGATTCTGCTGTCTTCTAGATCGTTGGCATAGCGGACGCCGAACTGGTCCAATCGGCGTCGTGAAAACCCAGAGATGACATCTTCTAATGGAGATGAATCAAGCCCGCTGCCAGAGGATCTGTTGCTTAGTAAAGCGTCACTCTGTTTGAGAGGGTCAGGTAGTAATTTGATGACTGGCGGAGGCTTTCTGAATAAGTCTTCAGTGAGAACGGCGGTGGTGACTGATATAACATCTGAAGTCGCTCGGGGTGAATGTGTACGATTGCTTGATGGAGGGCATGGAAGTCCGCCCCACTTCAACAAGCACAGTCTGCACACTGATCCAGATATACCTTCAGACACCGGTTGCGATAGCAGTTCGAGTATTGCTTTGCAAGGACGGCACTAAGGGCGAGCTTGTTGTATCGGGAGTGGCTTAGACACTGCAGAGCATCTGCAGGGACGGAATCGCAAGGCCAACGATCAAGAAGGGATACTGATCCGCCGCCTGCTGTTCACGTAGACACTCAGATTGGAAGTGTCTTTGTTGCCGAATATTGAAAGTCGTGGGATGACTCGCCATTGTAACTAGACCACGACGCCTCGGGACTGTTGGGAAAGGTGGTATGGGAAGAGATACTGTAGCAGAGATCCTGTTCAAGGGGTTTGATCCCCGAAGAAAGGTCGTATATGTTATATATGGGGGAGTAGATTGCACGGAACTCAGGAATAACCGCAAACGCGAGCATGGTTGTGGCGAATTTCATATTGTCCGGAGAGGAATAAGCCATGGCTGGCAACGTGAAAGCGAGTTGGAATGTGTGATTCTCCCGGTCTGCGTCACAGCAAAGTTGGTAGACGGTCATCCATATCTTAGCCAAGTCAGGCTTCAACCACTCTCCGTCGTATCGAAGGGATAGTAAATTGTCTGTTCTCCCAGAAATTTCTCTCCATTGAACGAAGACGTCATAGAGCGCTTGGCGAGGCTCAAGCGTGATCCTCCAGTTGCACACCATGCGTGCACAATCAAACGCATTTTGATCATTGAGTCGAACACCAGTAAACATCCCTGGAAGTATATTCACTGCTCGACGATTTTCTGGGATGGAAAGAATTGACTGGATCATGGGAGTAAAGGAAAGTGGACCGCTGAGAAGCGCGTTCCAGGAGGGAACTCGTCGCGTGCTGGAAATTCTGGACAAACTGGAACCGGTGTTTCGCTGAGCACCTGCAGCCTTTGTGCATATTGGACTATGTCCCTGGCAGCATGGTAGAATGCGCAACTTTGGACATAAGATGATAAGCCACTTTGCCAGTGGACGTCCTGTGACCTCCTGCCGGAAATGGACCATGTCCGATCAACGGTCAAGGAACCTATCCAAGCTAGAAGCTTGCATTCGAATGGGTCCAGCTTCATGAAGGAAAAACATGCAGCAGATTGCAGCAAATACATGGCTTCCTCCAAACCAGTGCGTCGAGTCAACGGATCTGGAACATGGGCACTGCACACGGCGTGCAAGTACACCTTGTAAAGTTTATTCGTGAGACCAACATTTCCCGTAAGACGGCAGAGTTCCGTGTCAATGGTGTAACAGTGGTAGGGAAGGCGAGCATGATTAGGATCGATATGGATGGTGACCTGGATATGGTGACCGCTGGGATCCACTACTACATCTCCTTGGGGAATGATGACACGGCGATCGCTGTAAGTTTGTCGATCTTTTGGGCGTAAAACGAGCTGGTTCACAAGTCCAAGCATTGTACCAGTGGATTGATTTTTATCGACAACCATGCCTCTCTGGTTCCGTGAATGTAATTCTCCGTCTTTGTCTATAAAGAAAGAGAGTCCAAACCGAGGGAGATCGACCTTGACTACATCCATGCTGCAAGTGACGATTAGGTATTGGGAGTTTTCAAGTGGGCTCAGCGTGTTTGCTATCATGCTGAAAGGTGTGACTCCGAATGTCAAACAGAGTTGTCTGGCCCTGCCGAGCGACCTGACTGCCCATCATCCTCTGTGAATTGCAACACCCAGTTGTCGTCAGAAGGCTCCCACAGTCTCTCCATTGGACGAAATTCGATTGCGCGAGTGCGTAGGTTGAGCCAATGCACGTGATCTGTGACCAGTAGTACAGGGATGTCCAGCTTAAGATTCCCGGAGGTACCAGCTCAAGGAGGTCTTCATTCTCACGTTGCGACTGAATGACAATGTCCCCGTTGCGCATCCCAAAAAATATCTGCAAAAGGACGACTAAGCTTGGCTCTTGTCCTTCAAGTCGGACAATACCAACTCACTTTGAAGCGATGCACAACGGCCTTGGCAATAAATTCCACGCCGGGGATCTTTGTAGGGAAAACATCAAACACTTGCTACTCGGTAATATGAGACGTCTGGCCAACTAGCAAGGCGGAAAACTCACATGACCGAAGAGGGCGATGTAGCTAGGATGCCGCAAAAAGCAATCTGGCAGCCTGGTTAATGGCTTGCCGTCAACCAATAAGCTTGCCGTCAACATATCAAGATGGATGATTTGGCGGGATAAATCGTCAAGAGGCGCTGTTTCACATCTAAGCCACCGAGAGTTTGGGGATTCAAGTACTTCCCAGCGCGTGTGGCGCTGGTATGCAGGCCAAATACGCTCCATTGCGCAATCAAGACCTTCTTGGTCGTCTTCCACATAGTGTCGGAAATAGGCCTCTAAGAAGTGCGACACCCGACGGTTGCGTTCAAGAAGTAACCTTGAAATTATCGGGAGAGAGTGAAGATCCAGAGGCACGTTATCCCTCACTGTAACAGAGCAGTACACCAGATTTCAAGTCCTGTGGTGATTCGAGGAGTGCTGCGATGTTGTCCGGGCCAACATCATAGGTGCTGAGACAAATTGCTGCCATGTCACGAACACGGGCTCGATGTTTGCGGATAGACGTTTTGTCTTGATCATCAGATTCAGATAGCTCTTGTACCCATTTGAAAGTTGTATTTCGGACGGCTCGTAGTAACTTGTGTAATTCATCGATGACCCTGAAATCCTCTGCTGATGAAAGAAGGCGGGATGCCAGCACGGAGATTGTCGACATTGTTGTGCCCTCTAGCCAATTCGCTTCCACGCTTACTTTCAAGCTTTGGAGCTCATCAATAAGGGCGTGTCCGAATTCTGAGGTTTTCAGTTCGTTGTGCCATGCCCTAGACCCGTCGGCTGAAAGCTTTCCTACCTGCCAACTAGCCTGGAGTAGTAGCAAGTGGACCGCAGGATCGCGAAATGTGAGTGTGCGTGCTCGCAATTCACGAAGAATGTTGATCCATTGCAAAAGGCTGCCGCTACGAAGGCCCCCAAAAGCGATGAATTCATGAAGCGTCAACTCAGCATGACATGAGGCCTGGTTGGCCAAGACCTCATTGGAGGTGTGCTCCGGTACCCGACAGGTAATATTGCAGTCCATGATACGGACCGTTCGGCAGCACGTGGGTGCAAATGTTGGATATGTCAGCCTGTCGAAAAGAATTGGAGGCCCAAACACCACTACTCGTATCGTAAAGAATGAAACGCAGCTGGCTAATATTGTCGACGAAGATGTCGCTTTGAGTACATGGAAGGGATTTGCGAGAGGTCCGGGGGGGCTCGTTCATGGAGGCCAGTGTAATACATTGACCGGGATGCTCTGTGTAATAACCCGAGAGCGGCGCATAATGTGCGAGCAGGATGTACTGCCTCGCACTTTCGGTGTGTTGTGAAGTTGGGGTGCATATATGGTGGTAAGAAAGTGGAAGGTGAAAGATCGCCACATCTTGAAAGCGACCGGGGAAGCAAGCTCGAATACCACTACCGCTGCATCGTAGACAGACTCAGGAAGCGGCCATTCATGGACTTCGACAGTAAGGTTATCCCTCTCACTTTGCTTCTTGCACCGACGGCAATCACCGGTCATGTTGGACCCAACCTCGCCAGTGCGTGTAGTAGTCGCACGATATGGCGTTGATTTCATCTGTGAGACACCGGAATCTGTCGCTTTTATTATGAAGGTCTGCGATTCGTTTTTTACGCTCTGCATCTGCATCATCTGTAATGCGCTGCTTGTATGACTGCAGCTCCTTGGATTGGTGATAGTAACGAACTGCGAACGTGTGCATTTCTGCCCCATCCGAGAAGATCGAGAGCGCATTGGGGGTGTGACGCCTGGCAACATAGCATTGAAGAATTCTGAGTCGCTCTATGGCGGCAGCTTTGTGAAGGAGAAGGCGATTGAATATGGCAACTGGGACCTCCGGAGAGTACTCCAGGAGGAGAGGGATTGACTTGACAACCAGTTTATCAAGTGCGACCCAGAGTTCGAACAGCTGTGAGCAGCATGATGGATATATTTTCAGGATTTCCGGAATAGGACGGTTGTGCTTTGGTGGAATAACCTTTAGGCGCGCGCTTGAATGGCCATGCAAGCGGCGTCGATGTCAGGCAGCATCCAGGCTCATGACACTGATTCACCCAGCCATCAATGTCCTGCTCAATGGCATATTCGAAATCCGAAAGTGCTACGAAGGGGTCGTCGGTATAAGCGCTCTCGAAGAAATTGGCGTCAGGACCAAGGAAGTCCTTAATAGTGCCTCGTGGGCGATGATGAGGCTGAAATTCTTGCACAGGAGGTTGGACAGTGGGTAGGATGGAGGATAGAGATGATGTACTCCTTGCTTTCGGTCAAAGAGAGTCTGGTGTCCTCTGATTTTATGTATCTCCGAGGCATCCCAATGAGGAGAAGCCGCCTGAACCTCCTGAACATTCTTCCAGCGCAGCTCCAGTCGGTCTTTGATATCTTCTGTAGCTTTGTGCATCGCGATTGCTAAGAATCCGTCTTCGGCCTGGAGCTTGACCAAGCGACGACTAACTTTAATGGACATGGAGTAAAGTAGATCACTCGAGATATCCCCCTCAAGCGCTTTGGACACAAGGTCGGTCATGAGAGAAGCCATGAAAGCCTTGTAACTGTTTCGTCCAAGGCTTGTGCGCTCGAGAGATGTCTGCAATACAACCCTGATGACAAGCCAGAGGGATGACCTTCGCCAAGGGAGCTTGGCGTTAGACTGTAACACATCATCGCCTATACGTTTTCGAATACGAGGGATGTTAGCCGGCTCGCCAAATGCGCAGAGGATATCAGTAAGAAGTCGGGTGATATAGTGAGGATTTGCAGTCTCTCCTTGGAGGACTGCAGGATCTAACCCATCAGAGCTCATGTGCGAAAGAAAGTTCACCAGCTCGGGGGGAAAGGTAGGGTTATCCACCACTAAGTTTGATATGGCGATCGCAGGTCCCGGATACGAACACAAGAGCTTCCCTTTTGCCTCCATGACAGCAGATGCCAGTGGTGAAACTTCGAAGGATTCAAAGATGGTTTCCGTGTCGAGCCTGCGAAGCACTACAGCAGCATTTTGTTCCCGAATCAGATATGCGAGAACATCTACAAAGAAATTTTGTGATGTGTCAATTTTTGCCAGCGCCAATACTATGTGCATACCTCCTGCTTCCATGGATTTTATTTGCGACTCAACAACTTCCCCAATCAGGGAAGAAGAAGACATCGTGACAGCAAGACTCTTCAGCATCTTCGATAAAGGAGCCCACTGGTCCTGATCATGGTCGGGCAACGAACTCACAAATTTGCGAGCCGACCCTAGCACGACATCAAGGAGGGCGCTATCATTGTCGAGAGTATAATCGCTGTGCTGCGGTAATTTGATGGGACAACATATGTGGGTGATAATATATTCCAAGACATCAGTCTGGGAGGATTCTGAGGCGACAGACATGTGAAGTAGCCTTGACTCTTGAGCTTGATTCACGATATATGGTGCAAGTTTAGTAAGAACTTTGAAGTTGGACAGTCTGTGGGTGGGGATTGAAAGCAGGAGGTTATAAGAAGCACAAGGGAACGCAAACGGAATGCCTCATGGCTTGGGATGCCCTCGTGCATGATCTGCGCTAAGCTTTTTTGGCCCATGTGGATGAAACATCTAGGCATATACAGTAAGCCAGGACCAGAAATTTGGTTGAGCAAGATACCTTCTGATGAACGATAACGAATCCAAATCTTATACATATCATAGCGGGCATTATTACCAACCAAGAGTCGCTCGTGTCAAAAGAACACGAAGGTCTCTCCGAGTGGGTGGAGAGAGAATATTTTGGGTTTTCAAAAAAAGCACATCTGGATTGCATTTGGACTCTTGGAGTAGATCAATTCGTCCTCACTCAGGCTGGGCGGTAAGTCACTTTCGGAGTCAGTGGTGTTATGGGCAGAGGTCTTGACGGCAATTGCCGTTTTTTGGAACTTGCCCCGTGGCACGTGCAGAAGAAACTAAGAGTCTGTTCGGGCACCCTTGTTTACGCAAATTTGGATTTGACTCACGCAAAATTTTGGCTTAGGTGATGGTCGGAACTTGAATGAGATTGTCACGCTGATAACGTCTACTACTAGTGTACTACCAGCACGATGCCTCATGACAATCCTGATTATGACACAGACTCAGTTGATTACGACCCTGCTCAGACCGAGGTAGAAGACATACCGGACGATGGGTCTGGTAACGCAGAGGAGGATGTCCAAAGGTACCTATCATGGATTATGTATGCCACCATGCAAGCTCTGCGCACGGTGATCACGGTGGTCAACGCAACAACAACTGCACTCGAGGCCTATTCCAATACACACTACAATAAACAGCCATATCACACTTCCGCCTTATCAGGGACTGCCTGGGTCACTGAGTTACTCACTGGACACCCAGAACGCATCCGATGCGAGCTCAGAGTTCGCAAGCACGTATTTTATGTCCTTATCAATCTGCTTCGACAAGCAGGATGCAGAGACTCAAAGCATGTGCCACTGGAGGAGCAACTCGCTATATTCCTGTATGCATCTGTTACAGGTCTCTCAATTCGTCACATTGGCGAACGCTTTCAGCGATCAAACGAGACGATATCAAAGTACGTACACTGCTGCCTTCCTGCAACTCACTAACACGATGTTTTTTCAAGATATTTCAAACAGATTCTCTTTGCATTCTCTTCCCCGCCAATATATACCACATATGTCCGACTCCCTGATGCAGATGGCCCTCCTCCTGTTGAAATTGTTCGAAACCCGAAGTTCTTTCCATTTTTTGCAGATGCTATCGGTGCTATTGATGGCACGCACATTGCGTGCCATCCTTTCGGCGAGGATCGCCATGCTGCCCGGGACCACAAGGGCAATTTCTCCCAAAACTGCCTTGCCACGTGTTCCTTCAATTTATCCTTCACCTACATGCTGAGCGGCTGGGGAGGATCCGCTTCAGACGCCTGTCTCTACCATGACGCCCGCACCACTGACTTCACCATCCCCAAGGGAAAATACTACCTTGCCGACGCTGGATTTGGCTCGTGTGACGAGCTACTAGTCCCATATCGGGGTGTGCGCTACCATCTTGCAGAATGGGGTCGGGCCAATGTTTTGTAAGTGTGTTCCACGAGTGTCAGTATGTATACTTATGTTCACATTGTTATATAGACCTCGCAACCGCAAAGAGCTATTTAATTTACGTCACGCCATGCTCCGAAACGTTGTTGAGCGCATTTTTGGTGTTGTCAAGCGCCGGTTCCGCATACTTCTCCTTCCACCAGAGTATGCCATGGGAATCCAAGTACGCATCCCTCCTGCATTGTGCCTCGTGCATAACATCATCCGAGTTCACGATCCAAACGACATGATGGAGTATCGCAACGTGTTAGATGAGCACCTCCTCACTGATACCGGAAGCCTTGCTGATAGTCCTCCTACTGAACAAGCACGTTCTCGCGCAAACCTTCGTCGTGACCGTATCGCTGGCGAGATGTGGGAAGATTACAACAAGGAAAGAGTTCGGAGGGGCGCACAAGCAATCACAGAAACATTATCATAGTTGTACGTCGAAATGCGGTGATATTACATTGAGCTATTGAATGCTAGTATCGGGGCACGCTACTACTTTGAGTGCTGGTCCAAAAACAACTTTCTAAGACTAGGTTTTTTGATAGCGAGATAGATGTCAATGATGGCGATGTCACTCTGAAACTTATTCAATACGTTGAGCAACTGATAATCCTCTAAGTCCTCAGTCTGCAGTTGCGCCACTGCCTTCTGCCTATGTAAGGGAATAGGATCCACACATCGTGCGGAGGCATTTGAGGTGTTGGCCTCGAAAGCATGAGTCGCACGCTCAAACGTTGAATTGAGGCCTCGAATATCAGACCCCATCTGCTGGAGGGCCAATGGCATTGACAGGCGTGCTGATTTCCCCGAATCTCCTGACTTCGTCGAATATGCAGGACGGACAACAGCGAGTGTGCTATCGTCGTCGTCGATAGCTTTCCGTTTGCCGGAAGCAGTCGATGATGGCGCACTAGGGAAGATGGATGCATCAAGTGGGAGTTGGTGCGAAGCACCAAAGATTGAGGGCCCTGCGGCATTAATATCACCGGTAGGGCCCATTTGAGGATCTGAGTCGGCGACAACAGTCGCGCGCTCAGGACCAGCCTGCACCATGGCGCTAAACTCGAGCCCATCAAGGGCATCTCCAAGATCCGACATGTGGACTTCATCGAAGGAAGAAGAGGCGACTGCATTGTTGTTAGAGTGTGAAGGAATGTCGGCAATGTTCAAGTTAGAGCGCTGCGTGATGCCGGTGGCGAAAAAGGAGTGATTGTTCGCAGTTTTGACAGGGATGAGATCCTTCAATGAGTCGTAGTGCTTCCACCCTTTGTCCTTGAGGCTCTTGGCTTTGGGGTTTTTCTATTGGTACGTAGTACTCATTAGCATAGCGCTGTGCAGAGTCGAGTCGCCATACCTTGACAAAGTCTGCCCACATACTTTCTGACTCTGCGGTAATCGAGGCTCCATTCTCCAAGCTGTAAGACAATCCAGATGCGTTAGCCACTTTGTGGACTACATCGTATAGACTTCGGAGCTAGAAGTTCATCAGTGAAGGTTCAACTGATTGAGAGTGAGATAGCACGCACCCGTGCCCACTTCGATTGACATGCAATTGGTGTCTTGGGTGCACCTGAGAAGGCATGGTTTGCCATGCTATCAGCAATAGAGACCCAGAATGTCTTGTCGAAGTTCATGCCATCCCCGCCTTTGGGGCGGTTGGCAGTGATATACTCAATGAGTAAAGTTTCATCCGCTTCGGTCCATATACATCGATCCTTTGATTCCGTCGCTTCTAAACCACCACGAGCACTTTTGCGACCGCGTGACATCCTGTGAGCGTTGCGTAGATAGATGGACTGTTGTCAAGTAACGGGCATGCCAGCGATTGTGATTGATCTATGTATGTCACATTGTGACCAGCAAATCACCTAAGCCAAAATTTTGCGTGAGTCAAATCCAAATTTGCGTAAACAAGGGTGCCCGAACAGACTCTAACTCTGTTCATCGCCACAGCGGCCACACCACCTCACGATCAAGATCCATTTCAAGTCACACTCCATCCTTAGGATTTCATCTATTCCAATGTTCACCGGTGCACTGGCGGACTTGTCTTGCCACCGGGAGCATAAACGACACATTGCACGTCAAGGGTACTCAACGAACCATTTAATCTCCTTCGTGTTTAGAACTTGGACAGTTTGGTTCAAACCCTAGCGAATAAAACATTACTCACACGTTGGTAAGGATCCCCAGGGGCCAGGGCCCATTTCCACAACTGCGGACATACGTATGTACCCTCGTGCCTGTTGCCAGTGGATCTCCTAAGCTTATCTCACAATGTGCAGAACCATACTCACTGCCTCAAATCTATCCGTCCGGAATGACTATATCCAGCTGCGATTCGTGCACACATCAATCATGATATCATCGTGCCAAACAGCCTGACAATAGCGACAGGCTCATCAGTAAATACATTCATCACTGAGAAAAATTACAACTTCGTTATAATGTCAACGGGTAGGCTTGAGGGTGAGTCGATCGGTACTGGGAGTAATCAGTATTAAATTATGAGTATGGCCATAGGCATTGAATGTTGAATATTAATGTTGACATATATTCAGTTGGCAGATTAGCACTGATGCATGATGTCGCAGATGTGGTACATAGATAGGCCATGGCCATAAGTCAACTTTAAAGCAGCCATCCGGGATTGACGAAACTTGGACAGGCATACTAGGATCCATGGCATGACTGGAAGGCATGAGTGGGCTTGACTGGCTCGGCTCCTATCTAAGCGCTCACCTAGCAGCTGAAGATGTCAATGAGGCGCGAGTCGAGTACACAATAACTTTGATGAACATTCTAGTTCACAAAAACATAACAGGGTATACAAAAACGAGAAAGCTGGAGCGCAAGAATACATCAGGGTTATTTACGCAGCAGGATGAAAGAGGATCGCAGATCAATAACTCGTGAATATGCACCAGACGACAGCAATACGGCATATGATACATAGAACTACACACCGATATGAATGAAAATCATTCTTTGCTCGAGTGGCTATTTCGTCTTCACCACATGTGTAGCACAGTTGAGTGCCCAGGCCGCCTTCGTACAGTCCATGACACCACCATCCTTCAAATCTCTGAACATATACGTGTAGAAAGCTTCAACGATGTGTTTTGCGACAGCATCGTCCACCTCCCACAGCGTGCCAATGATGCTCTTGAATCCTGAAAAGTGGAGACCAGCTGCGAGATGAATCACTTCGTTGGGTGTTTTCTCATCGCCGACGGCGGTATGACACGCTGATAAGAACGCGAACTCGGTGCGCGGAATATCTCTCTCTATGATATCGAGTAGTGTCAAATGTTCGTCTCTCATGACGAAATGCGAATTGTAAGGCTGCGTAGGGTCCTGCTTGCCATGACAAGCTAGGTGCACCCAGGTATTTTGCTGTAAAGCTTCGAGTGCACCTGCTCGTGTGGCTGTCGCCAGAAATAATGGTGCGGTTGGCAGTCGCCGGAACGAGCTTATGGACAAGCTCGAGCTCAGCCAAAAGCGCCTTGCCTGTTCCTGCACCCGGTTGACCCTGTCGGATTACTATGAAGGACGGAGGCACACGCTTCTTCATCGACTGTCTAGATCTGACTAGAGCAGAAAGTCTCGGGGTGTAAGAACAGATGTAGAGATCTTCCAGGCATTGCTCCTTCACAGAACGATCTGCCTTTGTTTGAAAGGGGTGAGGGCATGGAGAGGAATGGAGATGAAAGCTGCAGTAAGACACAGCCAGATTCGAGAACGGCACTTTAGTTTGAGGAGATGCTCGAGTACGTTGATGATGGGTGGCATGATCTCATGCCATATTATCCACGAGAGCACTATTAAATCTGTCCTCGACTCCATTGGGGTCATCCGAGATGCTTTTCGTATTGCCCTGGCGAAATGGTCCTTGAGATCAGTCAGATCTGACGGCAAGGGAACATGGTGGGGGTCTCCTGACGTCGGGACGATGATGGCGCTGTACGAGTATTTAATAGCATTGAGGATGATGGCCGGGCCCTGGAGCGCTGCCGCTTGCAGGTCTTCATACAAAGGTGGGTACCCTTTGCAGAGAGGGAGTAGCTCATGACATAGTTGGGCGGCTTCGTAGATGTCGGCAACAGTACCTTTCTTATTGTGGCGCAAACTCAGCACTAGGGCAAGATTATATAGAGATGAGGGACGATCGGAATGGCGCTGCAGGCACAATGCAAGGGTGTTGCAGAGGAGGGAAGTGGTAGTATCAGTGTCATGAAGATCATTTCATATGTAGCCATCAAGACGGGCAGACGTGGGGTTGGTAAGAGTTTCCGCGCAGTCTGGATGGCCAACCAGACACTGGTCCAGAACCAACCGAAAATGTTCTACAGCATCCTTCAGGTGAGAAATATTCTCGCTTGTTATGTATGCGGCAAATTGTGAGTGGCCCGCATCTGTGTCTCGAGCAATGCCGTAGTCTACAAGGGACTACAGTTAATATATGTGCACGAATAAGGAGCAAGTCGCTCACCGAGTGGCTCATCTCCATAATGGTGCAGCTCATCCTACGACATTTCAAGTTTCCCAACACTGCGTGTTGTCAAAAATTTCCGACGGTAGATACCTGTTACAACAACGTAACCTGAGTCCCCTTGCCACCGCGCCCTCTGCCACTAGCACGGCTACAGACGATACCCGGGCCTCACCTGCCCCTGGTGATAGAACACAGGATAGAACACCGGACCGATATAGAAGAGGACTCCGGAAGATGCCGGATTAGATAAGCGGTCTGGACCGCTATGACGACATAGGTCTAGAAGACCTATTTATGTTATCAAGATAGAAGGCAAGCCTCGTGTTGCCTCGTGTACTGATAGAAGGATGCCTCGTGCTCCTTATCATAGATAGAAGCCATACCTCGTGGACGGTATCTCTGACTCGATAGATAAGCAGATTAGAACCCAGCTTCAGGCTGAGCTTAGATACGATAGAGTAGCCTTATATAAGGTCGACGATTAAAGTAGATGTTCCTTACTTTAATCTACTTGGTACTTGACTCCTAGATCCCTAGCTTACCTTGTGCTAATCCCACTTGGTTTCCTTTGATCGTACCTTCGGAAGCTTGTCCTCATCGACCACGAACCTTCCGTCTGTAACCGCTATCATCGCCCCACTAGGCGTACGCAACTTCCGCTCTTCTGTGGAAGCCGAACAACCTCAGCACTTGAACGTCGTCTTCTCGGCCTTGCTGTTGTAGATCCCATCCAAGTTCGCACACGACCTTGTGTCGTAACAAAAGATTAAAGTCTTCATTCGACCGTCACCATCTGTGACGTCCTTGAACGCACCTGCCTCCCACCGGAGCCTGTAGAACCAGAAGATCCCAGATCTCAGATTGCACCGGCCTGACCAGTCGTGGAACCTAAAGAACCGCTGTCACAGTAGAAGACTTCCTGCAGGGAACACTACGAAGATCGGATAGAACCATCTCCAATATGGCAACATCCACCAGAAACACCTTTGCCGCTAGACACCTGTCCGGAAAGGAGACCCGCATTTACTTGCGCGAAAAGAAATGTTTTGTGTGCCATGACATCGGCCACAAAGCCGCGGGCTGTCCCCAATGGACCCGAACCCCACGGAGAAAGATGATCGAAGAAGAACCCCGTTTGCGCACCATCAAGGTGGCCGGGACGACAAATGAACTACGGGTGAAAGCCACCCTGATCTCTAGAAAGAGAACTGCCCCGAGCCCGACTACCATGATTGTAGACTCGGGGGCGTGCGAGTCCTTCGTCCACGAAGATGTACTCACGCAGCACAGAATCTCGACGCACCGGCTTGAGCAACCTTTAGTGCTCTCGAACGCTGACGAGACCGACTTCGGAAAGAAGCCGATAACGAGGTATTGCATCCTCACATTCCAGATCGACGAACGGGTGATGACCGAAAGGTTTTACCTTGCCGAGCTTGCTCCTAAAGACAAGCTCTTGCTCGGACTCCCTTGGTTACGCAACCAGAACCCCGCCATCAACTGGATGACCGGCACGGTGACTCTTAAGAGCACCGCAGATTCCCGAAAGAAGGAACGGGAGATTGATTCAGATCGGAAGAAGAACGGCAAGACGCCACTCTTCCAGAAAGAAGTAGAACAGAAAAAAAGAAGATCGGTATCCCCGAAGAACCCCCGAACCCCCAGAACCGCTAGTGCTTCTAACAGCCTAGCTCCGACCACCAGAATCGTACCGGTCCCTGAGGAACCGCAGTATCCAAATCCCTCCACGATCGTACCACGGCCCACGAAAGCCGTGTTGAAGAAAGATTCGCTGCCAAGAATAGACCTTGCAGCCAAGACCTTCGAACAGAAGAACCCGGCCACTGATCCGGAGACAACTCAGAAAAAGACTTCTAGACCGGCTTCGATATTTGATCACACTTATCCCGAAAAACCGCCGACGAAGAAGATTGTACCTGCTCTTCAGCAGACGAAGATTGTACCTGCTCTTCAGCAGACGAAGATTGTACCGGCTGTTGAGCCGATGAAGATAGATTCCGTACCCGCCAGATATGAATTCTCGGCGGAGCCTGCGTCAGTCCTTGGGAAGGGACGCGCGACGATGGATGAAGAACCGCCTGTTTCCAAGGCGCGTAGACTGGAACCCGAACCAGCCCAAACACGGATGGAAGATAGATTCGTATTTTCCGGAGAACCGATATCCGTTCTCGGAAAAGGAAGAGCGGTTCAAACCGCAGAACCACCTGTAGCCAAGAGACACAGGTTTTACGACAGTCCGGCTGATGATTCCGACATCGCCGATGAACCACCGAATTCCCTCAACCTCACCACGACGTCCGGGGAGATCCCCACAGAACATCCCGATGAAGCGATGGACATCAATCGCATCATCTCAGAAGGACCCAGTTTTGTCCAATTTACGGACCTTGAGACGGAGGAAGACGATGATGATGAACGTCCGCAGTTCGTGCGGATGGTAGATCTTGAAGGAAACGATCTCGACTACGACGGCCCTGACCCGGGCTTCGACTTCTAGAAGATGAATATAGTCGGTGACTATATGGCTTAGGAAGGGGGTAAAATCCTCGAATTTGCTTTTATTCTCCACACTCCCGACTCCGACCACTTCTGATGACGACCTCGATACCCTCTTCCTCCAGCATGAGGTTAAACTGCATGATAGTCCGGAACGACTTTAAACTACGATTCCTCCAGCATGAGGTTAAACTGCATGATAGTCCGGAACGACTTTAAACTACGATCGTCCGAGATGACGTAAAACTATTGGACAAAGGACGAACTCCGGAAAACTCCTGCAAGCTTCGGAACCCCTTATCCACTGAACCTTCGATATCTGATGTATGACCTAACAAACAAAAGATAAGAAGAAGATCCTCCGGAACGAGGCTAAACTATCACGAGACGAACTCCACGGAAACTCCTGCAAGCCCATGGAACCCTCTAGAACGACGATCTGATGATAATCAACAAAAGATCGATCACCGATAGAACCATCACGGCAATGACCGCCACCCTCTGATGAAGAACCTGGAGTATCAAACAAAAGGTTATAGAAGATTGTACCTATCACGGCACCTCCCCTCTGATAGCGACGAACCGCACCTCGTGTCAAGATAACGAGAAGATCCTCTGCCTCATGGCATGATAGAACGATAGACATGATAACGACGAAGATAAGCCTAGATTGAATCGGAGCTTGGATTGATCTGGACGAAGGTTATAAACCCTCTCGATCCTCGAACATCTCTCCCCAGAAACTCCCACCTATATCATGACGAATCCCCTCGACGACAACTCTGTCAGAACTGCACTGAAGGACTCCGACTACGGAAGAGTCCTCAGAATGATTGAGAACGGCGCCTTCAACGAAGCCGCGATCCTCACCCCAGCGTACTCCCGAGTCATCGACGATATACTCGGAGAACAAGACGCCAGACTTGCAGCAGGCACATCGCTAGCCGTCTGCATTATACGAACCACGAAGCTACTGGAAGACGTAGCCAATCGTGATGACCTTGATGAAGACGTGAAGAAACTCGCCGTCTTACATCTCCAGAAGCGGATCAGACAATTCGCGCTCCACCTACTCCCGCTCGACTTCGTAGACATTGCCAATAGAGCTGTCAAGAACGTAGAAGGAAGCGATAATGAAGAACCCCGCCCGATACGCCCGCTTAGACGAAAAGCGGCTATCATTGATCGTACCCGCATGACGTCCTGTAGACGCTGCGGAAGGGAAGGACATCAGTTTAGGAAATGTCCAGATTACGTTTGTTGCATCTGCGATGAACTAGGACCAGACCATCTGTCCATCCACTGCCCTCGACTCGACGGACGCATTGTCCTCCAAGAGTTTAGAGATGACGAGAAGTTCTTCGAAGCTCTCGTAGATTGGGAGCACAACCACAAGACACTCGCGGATCTTGAACTTCGGTATCCCGCCGAACTTTCCCCTGTGCCAGAAACTCCCGCCTCCTTTACCCCTTCCACGTCACTCACTCCTTTACCGACGACACCGACGATGGAAGACCCCCGATGAACACCAGATTTAGAAAGTACGAAGTCGGTGACTTCGACCGTAGTAGTGGGGTAATGTTACAACAACGTAACCTGAGTCCCCTTGCCACCGCGCCCTCTGCCACTAGCACGGCTACAGACGATACCCGGGCCTCACCTGCCCCTGGTGATAGAACACAGGATAGAACACCGGACCGATATAGAAGAGGACTCCGGAAGATGCCGGATTAGATAAGCGGTCTGGACCGCTATGACGACATAGGTCTAGAAGACCTATTTATGTTATCAAGATAGAAGGCAAGCCTCGTGTTGCCTCGTGTACTGATAGAAGGATGCCTCGTGCTCCTTATCATAGATAGAAGCCATACCTCGTGGACGGTATCTCTGACTCGATAGATAAGCAGATTAGAACCCAGCTTCAGGCTGAGCTTAGATACGATAGAGTAGCCTTATATAAGGTCGACGATTAAAGTAGATGTTCCTTACTTTAATCTACTTGGTACTTGACTCCTAGATCCCTAGCTTACCTTGTGCTAATCCCACTTGGTTTCCTTTGATCGTACCTTCGGAAGCTTGTCCTCATCGACCACGAACCTTCCGTCTGTAACCGCTATCATCGCCCCACTAGGCGTACGCAACTTCCGCTCTTCTGTGGAAGCCGAACAACCTCAGCACTTGAACGTCGTCTTCTCGGCCTTGCTGTTGTAGATCCCATCCAAGTTCGCACACGACCTTGTGTCGTAACAATACCTGGCTGGAATGTGACCCCAGGGTCAAGTTTTAGCCGTTTCTGGACCTATGGTATGAACCGGCTTCCAGACGGTTGATTTTCCGGATTTCAACCACCTTGAAGACATCGTTTGGCCATCAAGTTCCAGCCAGCTGCTACTATGGGTCCAGAACGATACTGCATGTACATTGAATAAACCACATTAATTATATTATATTCAATATATATATATCCAGTGTTGGAGTCCGAGGCCGAAAGATCCGAGTCGAGGGAAGCCGAAGGATCCGAGATAGGTACGAGGGGGAGATGATAGGTACGAGCTCAAGCCGAAACGGACATAGGCGAGCGATGCATGACATCGGCTCACATCCTAGAATATTTTCAGTCTCTCTTTTATATATTCAAGTTCCTGACGCACTCACTATAAGACCAGTAGCAGTATCGTATACGCATCTCAGTTTCGTCCAAGACACTGAGATGTACGTTCTAAAAAGTCACCTAGAGTTTTATCATGTCTAACGTTAGCTGTAGCTTTTGTCGTTCTAGGTAGACGCACCGTTAATAGAGTTTCGTCCAAGACACTGAGATCTTTTGTCGTTCTAGACTCCTCGCTGTTCCCGCGCTCGTATAACACCTTTATCCAGCTGCAGACATTCAATTATTCAAATCTGAGAAATTGCGAAATTTATTGGATATTCCAGCGAATACATGCTGCTAGCTAGCTACAGCTATATATACTGCAGAATGTGAGGGCGCTCGACAACATTAAGTGAAGCGGCGAGATGAATTACGTCAGGAGTAGCTGTCCAAATTAATTCAGCTTGTACTCAGATTCTATGACGAAGGGTACCTACAGTAGATGTGCAGGAGACGGTGTAGCACTCGAGCTCGCGCTGAGCCTGTATTCAGCTATTTTCTGATACACGTCAAACACCCATCGCACAAGAATCACTTCCCAATGATATCCGACACTCACCCGCTCAACCCGACGCTAACCCGATGCAAACCCGATGTTCCCGCGCATCGGCCGCTTCGGATCCGATATTTTCCCGCGCATTTGTCCTCCCTATGTCCTGTCCTGTGGTATCTATCCCCACTAGGTGCGCAGTTATCAGTTTTCACGTCGCTAACATTGTAGACAGCCTTATTACATGTCCGCAGTACCACATGTCTTATTACATAGGACATCGGACCCGAAAATTAGCGCTACTACTTTCGCCTATAGCACTCCGAAATTCTACATAGACACTATATATTTCACATACCTCCTTCTTACTTATCTACCTTTCTACCTCCGAGTAGGAGGAGGTCATTGGATATCAGTAGTTCTTAGTTGAATTCCGCAATATCATCCATTCTTTATCCGAAACACTCCGAAAACACCGACAGTAACCCGCCGTTCACTATCCCCGACATTCGCTACAAACCCGATGCTAATCCGACGAAACCCGCTAATCCAAAACCCAAAAACATCGGACCCGACGTTTTTGACATCGGACTCGTAATTATACCTTCGGACTTGTTTCCCGCGCTTCGGACTTCGTATATCTAATTATTCTAATACCTTACAGCAAACCCCTCGTGTCGAACGCACTTGTCTTGCAAGTATAAGCAGACTAGGCTGTGCTAGACCACAACTATTATATTTTGCTAGACACTCACTTCGTGTAGTGTTCAGCAAAAGTTGTTTACCTACAACGGGTTTTCCTACTTGGCTCAATGTCAGCGTGTGATATCATAGTGACTGCAAATGTCACCTTGAGAGGGATTCATCCCAACGGAAGGCACATCTTACAGCTGTGGGCCAGCAATATATCATAAGTGCGTGCACAACTAGTGGGATTGAATACATACCTAGAATTGAGTCAATGTGTAATACTTCTGTCGTGCTCAAACGAGCTCTTGTAATACCCCATTATAGCTCTGGCCACTGGTCAGTTCTCTGGAGAAGCCAATGAACAATATTACCTTTGACCCGGCAGGTAGACGTGTCGAAAAGGAAAGTACACAATATTCCGCCTTGTCATTGAGAGACGGAGAATTATCGACCTGCTTGATCTTGAGTTCATTGGAGTGTTGTTCAACTTGAGATAGGCTACACATGCTAACTAAGTGGTGGATGCTTGATTTAAAGTTAGGAGTGTGTGGTCGCTGCTCAACATCGTCAAGATCATTGTTGAACGTTGAAGCCTTGAAGGGTTCAGGGTAAGATGAATTGAAGCTCCGCACACCTTGGTCTGAATACTTATCAAGTTACTGGCACAGCGATCCAAGAAAAGGTAAGGTACAGATATTATATTTTGTATGCTATGTACAACACACAAAACACACCTCAGGTAGAAGTCACTGTAAGGTAGATAAGATGTAGGTGAGGGTACCTCTAAGTTCGAGCTATCGTCGACGCTGGTGGTAATTTAAAGAGTCAGATTTCCGACACCATAGAAGTCGGCTGATATTTGATGGCTTCGACGTGGCTGAAACCTTAGGTACCCCCAGATTCTCAGCTATCTCTAAGCCGTCGGAATTTTTGGACAACACGCAGTGCAATGACCTCTCCGCTGCCTACTATAGTGATGTGCACGGCTCGGCTTGAGGCCCTAGGCCGGCCCAAGCCAGGCCCAAATAAGCCGGGCCCAGCCTAGGCCTAAGTCACGGCCTGAGAAAGGCTTGGGCCTGGGCTTGAATTTCGAAAAGCCTGAGCCGGCGGCCTAAGCCGTGGCTTAGGCATGTTCAGTGGCACTGCCATAGAAGCCTCACCGGAGGTACGTTTTCCGACTCTATTTTTGTCTTTTCGACCTTCTGACTTCCATCACTCTTATCAGCTTCGACGGTCCATATGTCGCAGTGAGTTGCCATGTCTTATTTGTGCTTCGGTTGGTCGACGTTACTCACATTGCAGTCGAAAAGCCTACTCTGTCCAACATATCCAGCAATTTACCCTCCTTTGATGCCTTTTCTCTTGTGTGTTGCTACGCAAAAGCCACGGTGAGCTGCCAGCGCTATGTCTTGTGCTTCGGGCAGTTTGCCGATCTTCTCTCGGTACGTTATTTTCTATTTATTTGAAGCTTTCTACTTATCTTGGTTTTTTAGTATGCTGATGTGGCCCAACAAGCTTTCTCATCTGAACGAGGTTCAACCTTACACCTTGCAATCCCGGCACTCGAAACTCTTCACAAGGCTTGGTCATCACGCGCAGAAAGGCTGAAATATGCGAAGTTTGCTCCTGCGCTCAAAGATGCAGCTGCCAAAGTAGACGAGTATTACGAGAAGACGACACACTCTGCTGCGTATGTATTGTCAATGTGTACGTTGATTATTTTTTCATGAACGACTGCGAGTCTGACATTTGCCCTTCAGTACTCAACCCCACAGGGAAAATGTCATATTTCACGAAGCATTGGCCAGAGGATCTGCACGATGACGTGCTTTCTACTGTGGAGACAGTGGTGAGTCATCTTTTTTATTTTATCAACTTAATCTGAATGTGCTACAACTAGTTCAAAGCACGATATCTTCAGCTGAACTGGCCATTATGTCATCGTTGGTCTCCAGTGAGAGGGCGTTCTTGCAAGGTGGTATCACCATCACCAAACGACGCAACCGGCTTAAGGCCGACATCGTCGAAGCACTCCAGTGTCTTAAATGTGCACTACGACACGATCTTCTGTTCCGTGAGCCTGCGCCATTGTCTCTCGTTGAGTTGGAGCACCTGGACGACGATGACGAAGAAGTGGAAGTAGAAGAGACTGGTGATGACGAAGAAGGTTGGGACATTCTGCTTTTGGGTGATGATGCTGAGGACGTGTCGGACACTGAGACGGACATTTACTAGATATATTGTAATTATGCTGCCTAATGCCACAGTGGTCTTGAGCTGTCTGTTGGCTGCGAAAAGCCGCGGCCTGGTTGGGCTTAAGCCCCGGCTTTGGGCTGGCTTGGGCTCACGGCCTAGGCTCTGAATTTTTGTGAGCCTAAGCCCTTCGAAGCCGAGCCTAAGCCGGGGCTTTGAGCCTAAGCCAGGCCGGAACATCACTAGCCTACTATTCGACGAAGCTCAAAGGACGCCCTGAACTCCATTGACGATGCAGGTAAGGCATGTGATGATCTATAAATCGATGATCAGTTCAGCATCGCGTTGGAAAGTCTCCATGAACTTTACAGAGTTATAGTATTCCCCTGGGCCCACACCATCAGATGATAAGATACTGATGGCCGATTTCCAGTGTCTCCGGGAGTCGAGATTGATGGACACGTAAATGCCAGCGGGAATGCGCCAGGAGGAAAGTTGAAGATTATTTCCGTTGAGAACTGTAGGCAGAGTGTGAGGATCATGAAACAGATACGAATGTAGTATGGAGGACTCGCTTTCAAGTCTGATATATTGGCTTTCTGAGCTGCCGGGCATGATGGTGCGATGCAGCAAATGATAAGGATCGAGGATGAGCTGAGTGGTGGACGGAATGAGATGTGCCAGTGCAGAAGTTGAATATGGGGTTGACATTCACGTGGAGTCGTACTGGGAATAATGTTTACTTCTAACAAAATACTGCACAAAATGAGGAATAATATATATGGTATGTTGATAGAGTAACTAGCAAATTCAAGTCCACAACCGTGATCAATGTAGTAATGAATAAAAGACATCATGTAGTTTGTAAGGACTGCTAGAAGATGGTGAATGTGGCACAATCTACGAATGACAGCATCTTTAATCACTGGAGAACACTAGGATCACTGCGTCAATGAATGTTTGCATACAGAAAAGTTCCAACTTGCCGATCATCGAAGTCCTGGGTTGTCAACTGTCGAGCAACCAATAGCTTCCCAAGGTGCGTAGGTAAGTACCCCATTCCCTTGCGGCGGATACCGAAAAGAGCCTTCAACATGGGGATGGGCGACTGTTGGAAGTTGTTGGGAAGATTCGCAGCAGGAGGCCGATGCTCCGGTTTGATGAATCTATCGCTTTGAATCTCAAAAATGCCCTGGTCATTGAGATCGGCAGTATAAATCCCCAAGAAGCGACACAGCTTGACGTATGCGCGGTGATGAGGAAAGTATAATTGCCCAGAAAAGACATTGAGCTGCTGGATGAGGGTATCACGTAGCTTCCATCGCGCAGGGAGTGATGGTGTAACATAGAGGCGCAAGTCATCGCATGACTTCATCATCTTGATGACGCGAGGTGTATAAGCGTGCAAGTGAACTTGCTTACTTGCCCTAATTTCAGATAGTAAAACGTTGACCTCGAAGGGGCTGACAATGACTAGCACTGGCGCGTCTGATACTGTATTACTGGAAAGAATCCAATTGACTGGGCGGATGTAGCTGTCCGTTTTGTCTGCAGCCTGGACTGTTGTAGCGAAATCACTTGAGGCAAACACGTCTCGCGACCATGGCTGACATCCCGAGAACGCAGCCGAAGTTGTGGTGAGGGTGTCGAAAACGGCAGTGAATGCGCGAGATCCATTCGGAATACAGCCTGTTCGGATGAAGTACAGGACGTCCTCGTTGATTTGATGGGTAGCAGCCGGCACTTTTGGCGGTCTCACCACCTCGCGCTCGCGCTCAATCTCTTGTATCACCTCTCTCTCTTGCTCTTCGTCCGTACGGTTGTCAGGCGAAATGCTCAACCCCAGGCCGCTGCATATCTCCAGAAGCTCTTCGTCTAGCGATGTCTGCGAAGTGATGGTGCCCGTCAGAGCTGGAGCATATAACTTTTCCAAGTGCTTAGCCTCTGGCTGTAGCCAGGAATGGGTGAATTCGGTGGGCGTAATATCGCCAGATAAGAACGACGACCATGCATTGTGGCGAGACTTGAAATCCACTCCATGCTGAAACCATTGTGAAGCACGGTGTTCAATATCCAAGCAGGTTTCAGTCATCGCCCACACGAGGATATCCGACACATGAATGCGTTCATCACGATTGTTGTTCACGGCTCGAATGCTGCGATCTATTTCTGGAGGTGCGAAGAACATGACTGAGTGGCCGTGGCCGAGCTTTCTCATACGCATGCAACCTAGCAATATGTTACTAAACGTCATCAATGAACATATACATTGCGTCCTCACCTTGGACAAGGCGATCCTTGGTGACCTTTGGGCCCAACGTGACAGCTGCACGGAATCCACGGGGCAACTTCACATCTGTTCCTCGGGTGTGTTCATCGTCCAAATACAATACACATTGGTCCAGTTTCTGAGCAAAGGAAGATGCGGAGAATGATTCTATGACGTGATCCCGAGTGCGCACCACGAGCTCATCGTGCTTGTCGAAATAAATTGCCGCTTGAGCATTTTTATTGATGTCCAGCCACATCATCGCCACCTTATCATTCTCTAAATCAAGCACTTGTGCACCCACGTCGAGCAAGACGCGGATTTCTGGCGACTCCTTCGCGATGGCATTAAGAAGTTCTTTAGCGCCTCTGCCAGCTACAAGCGAGTCAAAACGATCATTCTCTTCCTGCAAAAGGTAACTGAGAACCCTGGCATTCGTACCACGCTGGTGGGCTAGGTCATGTTGCGTTATGTTGGTGGGTAGCAAGTAACGAAAATCATTTGTTCCACTGAAACCAGTGGTAGGTAACCCAGATGATTTTCGCTCTGCGAGATCCCAGGCAGAACAAGATAACTTTTTTGGAAACTCTTTCGCTTCTTGTGGAAAGGTGATCTGAGCCAAGAAGAAGTCTATGACAGCTTTGTTGCGCCCGAAGAGAGGTACCAAACAGGTAGTGAATTGTTCAGTGGACTCCATGTTGATTCCGCTGAGGTGTCGCAGATTCTCTGGAAGCGAGTCTAAAGACAACCCCTCGATCCATGTCTCATATTCCAATACGGGATTGTCTTGCTTGAGTAGCTGCCGGAAACAGAGGGCCACCTGTTCCTCAGTGAGGCCTCCGTGGTAGTACGAAAGACATGTGAGTGCGACTGCGATGTCTGGATGTCCGAATTCTGCCCTAGATGAAGGAACATCCTTGGCTCGATATGGCACAGCAAGCTTCGTACGTTGAGGATCTAGACCGTAATCTACACGCCATCGCCGCTCCTTCATTGTGTATATCAGAACACCGTGTGCAAGGAGTCCTCGAATGAGCAGTAGTCCATTCCACATACTGGACCCAGTATAATAGCTACGGACTTCGTCAAGGAGCTGCGGTTCAATAGTGAACTGGGTAAGATACTCGCGGATGGAGTCTTGGATATGAGACGGCACATGTTCGAATACGAAATTTGGGAGGTTGCCAGCAAGGATGTCGTCAGAAACCAGCTTGACCAATCTTTTGCCTGCGTCGACATCCAGGACTCTGAAATGTGGGAAGGTTCCGATGGCGCCTGGCTGGAACTCTACTCCAAGAGGAAATTCTTGCTGAAGGAGGTAAGCATGTTTTGCCACAAGGGTCATCACCTGCTGTGTTGTGGTCCATCGATCAGGATAACCTTCTAAGTGCTGCTGATCGCCCATAGTGTACACAAGTTGAAAGCGAACATGCAGCAGCTCATCGCTCTCATCCAAAATGTCGCGAGTGTGCTCATCAAGCCATCGCTGGGTATCCAATAAGGGCATAACCAGTGGTTGCCTGATTGTGTTCGCACGGTGAAGCTGTTGCTCCACGGCCATCATCTTGAAAGAGAGGATGTGATCTGGTAGAGCGACAAGGATACCATGAACGCATTTGCACTCTTCAAACAAGGACTGGATGTCACTGGAAGTAATGCGCAAGGAGCGCGAGAAAGGAAGGTGGAAAATTCGCCTATTGGTAAGCCCGCTGAGCCGTTCCACGAGTAGCTGAAACATTTGCACAGCCAAAGGCTTTAGCACGACCACCCGTACCACATTTTTGCCATCGGCCAGTGCAGCGCAACAGATAGGTACGATCACGGAAGACTTTCCCTCCCCCATATGAAGCTGCAGGGCAGTATTCTTGCCAGAATGTGGGGAAATCATCTCCATTGCAACTATGGCTTGCGTGGGACGGATAAGAAATCGGTTCTCTGCCTGGTACCGTTAGTGATCAATAAATTCATTGGTGAATGGTCATCGAATACCTGAATTAGAAGCCAGTCCACATATTCCTGTGTACCATCCAATTCTAGGTGGCCGTCATTCACCAGTTCCTTCAGGAACTCCTCGTTGTCCCCATCGGCTGCCAATTTCAGCTTCAGAAGTCGCTGTGATCTTTGTAAGCGAAGAAGGATATGTGCGAAATTGGTCAAAGAGGCTTTCCAAGAGTCGCAAAGAGGCGTTTTTGACGTAGAAGCGAGAAGACCAAGTAGGAATGTGACTGTAATGCGAGGCCATTGTCCAGAATTGGATAAACTCTCCTCTCCCAAACCTGAAGGAGCTAGATGCTCTTCCAATCTGCGAAAAGCGTTCATATAGAGCTTGTTACACCACCCATGATGGTGTCGCAACATCTCGACCGTCCAGCAAGTTGAGCGGGGTGCGATGGGTAATCGTTCATTCTCTAGATGAATCCTACTGTCTTCTAGACATGCAGCATACTGGAGACCGAACTGGTCTGATTGACGTCGCGATGACGTGAAGTTCGAGATGACATCCTTCAGTGGAGACGAATCAAGCCCATCACCAGAGAATCTGCTACTCAGTAACACTTGAATCTGCTTGAGTGGATCAGGAAGTAATGTGATGACGGGTGGAGGCTTTTTGAACAAATCTTTGGCGAGGACGGCAGTCTTGACTGATATAACATCTGAATTGCTTGGTATGAATGTGTAAGATTGCTTGACGGATGGCGTGAAAATCACTTCATCATCAAGCACCTCTTGTACACGATCCAGATATGTCTTCAGGCACCGGTTGCGATAGCAGTTCGTGTATCGTCCTTCAAGGACAGTACTAAGGGTGGACTCGTCGTATCGGGAGCTGCTCAGACACTTCAGAGCATGTGCAGGGACGGAAGGACAAGGCCAAGATTCAAGAAGGATAGCGACTGCCTCTGTCTGTTCGCCTAGACACTTAGATTGAAAGTGCGTTTGTCGTCGACTATCAAATTCCTGGGAAGACTCGTTATGGTTCCTAGACAAGGACGCCTCGGGACTATTGGAGAAAGAAGTGCAGGAAGATATGTGACGGCATAAATCCTGTTCAAGGGGTTCAATCCCAAATGAAAGGTTGTATATGTCGTAGTCGGGAGCAGGAAGTTCACGGAGCTCGGGATTGGCTGCAAATGCGAACATGGTCGCGGCAAGTCCCATATTCTCTGGGGAGGAGTAGGTCATGGCTGATAATGTGAAGGTGAGTTGGAATGTGTGAGTCTCCCGATCTGTGTGGCGGCAAAGTTCTACAGCGGTCATCCATCTCTTAGCCAAGTCAGGCTTCAACCATTCTCGGCCATATCGAAGGGTTACGTCAAGTGTTTTGCCAGGAACTTCATTCCACCGAATGAAGACATCGTAAAGCGCCTGACAAGGCTCAAGCGTGATACTCCAGTCGCGCACCATACATGCGCAATCAAATGCCATTTGGTCACCTATTGAACGGCGGACATCCCTGGAAGTATAATCACTGGTCGACGATTCGCTGGGATAAAAGGAATTGACTAGATCACAGGAGTAAAGGACAATGGACAGTCGAGAGGCACGTTCTAGAAGGGACTCGTCTAGTTCTGGAAAGTCTAGACAAACTGGGACCGGTGTTTCGCTAAGCGCCTGCAGCTTTCGTGCATATTGGACTATATTCCTGGCAGCATGGTAGAATGCGCAACCTTGGACATAAGATGACAAGCTATGGTGCCATTGGACCTTCTGCGAGTTCTTGTGAGCGGTATACCATGTCCGCTTAACAGTTAAGGAGCCTATCCAAACCAGAAGCTTGCAATCAAATGGATCCAGTTTCATGAACGAATAGCATGCGGCAGATTGCAGCAAACACATCGCTTCTTCTACACCGGTACGTTTAGTCAACGGATCTGGAACATGGGCGCTGCACACCGCGTGTAAGTATGCTTTGTAAAGTTTGTTCGTGAGACCGATGTTTCCTGTCAGGCGGCAGAGTTCCATGTCGATGGTGTAACAGTGATAATGATGGCGGTCATGATTAGGATCGGGCTGTATGGTGACCTGCACATGGTGACCTTCGTGCTTTACTACAACATTGCCTTGTGGGATGATAACACGGCGATCGCTGAAAGTATGTTGATCTTTGGGGCGTAGAACGAGCTTGTTGACGAGTCCAATCATTGTGTTAATGGACTGATCTTCATCAACAACCATGCCTCTCTGGTCGTGCGAACGTAACTCTCCATCCCTATCTATAAAGAAAGAGATTCCAAGCCGAGGGAGATCGACCTTGACTACAGTCTGGCCTGCATCCACGTTGGCAGTGACAATTAGGTATCCGGAGTTTTCTATGGAACCCAGCGTCTTTGCTATCATGCGGAACGTGGGGCTGTGAATATCAAAGAGAGTTGAATGACCTAGTCGTGCAACCGACTGCCCGCCTTCCGTGTATCGCAACACCCAGTTCTTGTCAGACGACTCCCACATTGCCTTCACTGGACGAAATTCAATTGCACAAGTTTTCAAGTCGAGCCAATGCACGTGATTTTTGACGAGTAATCCTGGGATGTCTGGCCGAAGCTTTCGTCGAGGTATCAGCTCGAGGAGGTGCCCATTTTCGCGTTGCGACCAAATGACAACGTCTCCGTTGCGCATCCCGAAAGATATCTGCAAAATAATGGTTAAGTTTTGGATATCGTGCTCGACTGTACCAACTTACTTGAAAGCCATTTATGTTGGTCTTGGTAGCATATTCTGCGCCACGAATCTTGGAGGGTAAAACATCAAGCACTTGCTATTCGGGGTTATCAGATAGCTAGCTGACTAGCAGGCCGGAAAACTCACATGTTGGAAGAGTAAGATGTAGCTAGGATGCTGCAGAATATGATCCGGCAGCCTGGCTAGCGGCTTGCCATCGACCAATAGACGAGCCGTCAACATATTGAGGTGTATGATTTGACAGGATGGATCATCAGAAGGCGCCGTTTTACATGTAAGCCACCCAGAATTTGGAGATTCAAGCACTGTCCAGCGCGTGTGGCGTTGGTATGTAGACCAAAGATGTTTCATAGCCCGATCAAGACCTTCTTGGTCGTCTTCCACATGGCATCGGAAATAGGTCTCTAGAAAGTGTGACAACCGATGGTTGCGATCAAGAAGCAATCTTGAAATCGGCGGGAGAGCGTCTAGATCTGGAGGCGTGTTATCCTTCACTGTAACAGAGCAGTATACCAAGATCTCCAAGTCCTGTGGCGATTCAAGAAGTGCTGTGATGTTGTCCGGGTCGACATCATAGGTGCTGCGACAAATCACTGCCATGTCACGAACACGGGCTTGGCGTTCACAACTAGACTTTTCGTCCGAAGCTTCTTGAAGAGCTTTGGATAGCTCTTGCACCCATTTGAAAGTTGTATTCCGGACAGCTCGCAGCAACTCGTATGATCGCTGGATGACACTGAAATCTTCTGCTGATGAGAGAAGGCGAGATACCAGGGCAGAGATTGTTGCCATTGTTGCGCCCTCCAGCCAGTTGCTTTCCACGCTTACTTTCAAGCTCTGGAGCTCATTGATTAGGGTGTGCCCAAAGTCTGAGACTTTCAGTTCATCGTGCCATACCCTAGACCCACTGGCTGAAAGCTCTCCCACCTCCAAACTAGCCTGGAGCAGTAGCAAATGGACCGCGGGATCGCGAAACGTGAGCGTGCGTGCCCGTAATTCACGAATAATGTTGATCCATTGCAGAAGGCTGCCGCTACGGAGACTCCCAAAAGCAATGAATTCGTGAAGCGTCAGCTCGGCATGACACGCAGCCTGATTGGCTAAGACCTCGTTGGAAGTGTGCTGGGTACCCGATAGATAACATTGCAGTCCGTGATACGGACCTTCCGGTAGCGTATACGTGCAAAGATTAGATACGGCATGCGGTTGATGGAATGTGGAAGCCCAAACACGTTTGGTTGTATCGTATAGGCGGAAACACAGCTCATTTTTGACGATGACATCGCTTTCAGTACATGGAAAGGACTTGCGAGTGGCCAGGGAAGACTTTGTCTCCGAGCCCAACGTGATGCGTTGGCCAGGGTGTTCGACATGATGGCATGAGAATGGTTTATACTTCATAAGCAACATGTGCTGCGTTGCAACTTGAGTCGATTTTGTAGTGCACTGGCATATGTCGTGAAGAAAGTGGAATGTGAAAGATCGCCACATCTTGAAAGCGATCGGGGCATCGAGTTCGAATAAAACTACTGCTGCATCATTGTCGCATTCAGGAAGTGGCCATTCATGAACTTCAATAGAGAGGTTAGATCTCTCCGCCAACTTCCTGCACCGACAGCAATTATTATCATGTCGTGTTCGACCTCGCCAATCCATGTAAGTGTCACATTTGAGAGCGTCGAGTTCATTCGTCAAATGCAAGTACTTTTTGCTTTTGTCGTGAAAATCTGCAATGCACTTTTTCCGCTCCGCATCTGCTTCATCTTCAATGCGCTGTTTGCGTGACTGAAGCTTCTCAGATTGAGAATAGTAGCGAACTGCGAATGCATCTACATCCGCGCCATCCGAGAAGATAGAGAAGTCCGAGCGCGCATGGTGGGTGCGAGCAGCAACATACTGTTGAAGAAGTCCGAGCCTCTCTATGGCAGCAGCTTGTTTAAGGAGAAGATTATCGAAAATGACAGCTGGGATCTCTGGGGAATACTCCTTGAGAAGAGGGATTGACTTCACAGCTAGCTTGTCAAGCGCGACCCAGAGATCGAACAGCGTGAGCAGCATGATGGACATGTTTTCAGGATTTTTGGAATAACGTTTTTGCGCACTGGCGGAATAAATTGCAGCGCGCGCTTGGATGATCATACAAGCAGCATCAATGCCAGTAGCATCGAGGCTCATGGCACGATCCACCCAGCCGCCAATGTCTTGCTCGATGGCGCATTCGAAATCAAAGAGCGCTAAAAGGGTGTCCTTGGCACAAACACTCTCGAAGAACTTGGCGTCAGGACCAAGGAAGTCATGTATAGTACCCCGTTGGCGATGATCAGGTATAAAGTTTGACACGGTGGCTTGGACATAGGTAGCATTTAAGGCAGCGGTGATGTACTTCTCGCTCTCGGTCAACGAGAGCCTGGTGTCTCTGGTTATATCTGACTCCGAAGAGGCATCCCAATGAGAAGAATCTGCCTGAACCGCTTGAACGTTCTTCCAGCGCAGCTCCAGTCGGTCTTTGATATCTTCAGTAGCTTTGTGCATCGCACTTGCTAAGAATCCGTCTTCAGCCTGAAGTTTGACCAAGCGTCGACTAATTTTAGTGGACATGAAGTAGAGTAAATCGCTCGGCATGTCGCCCTCAAGCGCTTTGGACACAAGGTCCGTCATGAGCGAAGCCATGAAAGCCTTGTAACCGTTTCGTCCAAGGCTGGTGCTCTCAAGGGATGTCTGCAATACAACCCTTATGACAAGCCAGAGGGATGATCTTCGCCAAGGGAGTGTGATGTTGGACTGTGGCGCACTACCACCTGTAGCACCATTGTCCATAACATCATCGCCTAGACGTTTTCGAATACGAAGTATGTCAACGGGCTCGCCGAATGCGCGAAGAATGTCGGTGAGAAGCTGGGTGATATAGCGAGGATGTGCGGTCTCTCCTTTGTCTTCGGAGGTAGAATCTAACGCATCATAGCTCATGTGGGAGAGAAAGTTCGCCAACTCAGGAGGAAAGGTGGGGTTATCGACGACTGAGTTTGATACAGCAATTGCAGGCCCTGGATATGAACACAGGAGCTTCCCCTTTGCCGCCATGACAGTAGACGCCCGCGGAGAAACTTCAAAGGATTCAAATATGGTTTTTTCGTCGAGCCTACGAAGTACGACAGCAGCATTTTGTTCCCGAATCAAATACGCGAGAATATCTAAAGAGAAAAATCTTGAGATTGATATAAATTGCCGGCGCTAAAATCGTGTGCATACCTCCCGCTTGCATGGATTTGATTTGCGACTCGACCACATCCTCGGTCAAGGCAGGATAATTCATTGTAACAGCAAGGTTCTCGAGCATCCTCAACAAAGGCCTCCACTGCTCATGCTCGTCGTCAGGTAAAGATGCTGCAAATTTGTGAGCTGAGCCGAGCACGACATGGACAAGGGAGCGATCTTTGTCAGGAGTATGATCATTGTGCTGCGGCAATTTGATGGGACAAAATATGTGAACGATGATATATTCCAAGACATCAGTCTCGGAGGATCCTGAGGCGACAGACATATCAAGCTTAAGTGGCCTTGATTAGTGATATCTGGTGAAAGTTTGTTAAGCGCTCTGAGGTTAAACGGTCTGTAGATGTGGGTTGTAAGCAGGAGATTATAAGAAGCACAAGGGAACCCAAACAGAATGCCTCGTGGCCTGGGATGCCCTCGTGCATTGATCTGCTCTAAGCTTCTTTGGCCGATGTGCATGGAATATCTAGGCATATACGGTAAGTCAATACCGGAAAATTAAATTTGGCTGTAAGATACCTTCTGATGGACGATAACAAATCTTATTATAGTGCGCCAGCCCGGGACATTATGACATGGTCAACCAAGGCGTATCGAGAGGATATGAAGTTGTCCCGTTCAGAAGAACTCTCAGTGGAGAGAGACTATTTTGGAGGGCTTTCAAGAAAAGAAGCTTTGCACATCTGGCTTGTATCTGGTCAGACTCTTGGAGAAGATCAATTCGACTCTCGTCTGCAAGACTGTAAGGAATGATGGTTGCTCACAGCGGCCCGTGGGTCAGTTCAATGTCACGTGACTTTCTCACAGTCTAACCTTCTAACTAAGTTCAGGATCATGTGACAGCCGTCGCGTATCAAACGGCCCTATCATCCGCATGCCGCGCCATTATTTTTAACCACCACCATTCACTGCGGACTCGCGTATGCAAGTAATTGTCTGAGATGGATATCCGTATTATCAACGGAAGATATACGGAGTCTGCTCGCCACAAACATTCGTACTTCTGGGATTCGCAGCAGCTCAGACCATCAGATTTTGACAACTTTCGTCCTGCAATCAACTTGAACACCATAATCGCCCTTTTGAAACCTCCCGAAGAAGAGAATTCAGGCGAATGCGAAGGAGATTATGCCGTACGTGATAAAGCGCTTAAAGTTGATGAAGGCGTACGAGGAGCTGATGTCGGAGTCGAACAACGTGTGGAGAACAAGCGGCGACGCTCTGCCTCTGCATCACCTGTGAAGAGAAAGAGACGGAGGGTTTCTGAGGGTGACGATGAATTGGATGCTGACGATCAGTCGGAAATGTCCTTGGAAGGATGCAATGACGACTGGCGAGACCCGGTTCACAAGCAGGTGTACCCTTGCATATGGGAAGAACATCGTTATGAGGAACCAAAAGTTGATCCCGAAAGCCAGTTTCTACCGGTCTTCAAATACTCTTTCGAAATGCATTACACGAAATCAGCTCGAGGTGGTGATGAAAACTCTTACGTGCCTGACCAAGAAGCAAAGAAACTTGGGTGGCTTAAGGAGGAACATGATCTCTTATCTCTGTTTAGCGCACTATGCCCTGACCGTTCTCAACCTCAAACATTTGACCTTGGCAGGTTCAGGGTTCAGAACTACAAAAGTCGCTTGTTGGCTCTTTCGGGCGAGCCAGACTGTCCCATAAACCGCTATCCTGAGGAAATCAAGGAGAAAAGTGAGCGGTGGTTCTTCCTCCTTCCTCAAGTTGCATGGCCGAATGCACCCGAAGAGGAAGAGGATGCCACGCCACAGCATGATGATCTTCTGAAGGCACTCTTCATCTTTCAGTCGTTAGGTCGTGCAAAAATCGACACAACCGTTCAGGTGATCACCCTTCCTGAGGGTGGTTACGACCCTGTAGAGGAGTTGCCTTTTCGGCTATGCGCACATTTCAACGTATCCATCATCGTGCCCAGATTGTATGAACCATTTGACATCAAGAAGATTTCCCAGACTCGCGTTTCCGAACTCGAAGGATTACAGAGACGCTTTATTTCTCTGTTTACCCTAACTTCATCGGCAGAGCAGCAGCTATCCAGCAGTGAACATGAAACAAGAGGGGACGCAAGTATTCCATTCTTCTACGGCATCCTTCGCCCAGCACCCGGTCTTTCGCAAGGCGTGACATATGAGTCCCTTCAGCCTGAAGGCTTGTTGCCAGTGCTCTTACCCTTCCAACGGCGTAGTGTCCAGTGGATGCTCCTACGCGAAGGGAAGACAGTAACTCAAGAAGGCGGTGTCATTCCCCACACTTCTCCCCAGTCCCGGCTCTTCATGCCTCCATTTTGGGAGAAAATTTCTCTCGGGGGCCGGGAGCACTTCTTCAATACGCTCGCCGGCGTCGTAAGCTCTTCTCCTGTGGAAGACAACGTTGCACTGGGGGGCATACTTGCAGAAGAGCCAGGTACCTCGCAATACTATTGATCTCACTCGTGTTGTATTAATGAAGTGCAGGGCTCGGGAAGACAATTGAATGTATTTCCCTCATTCTACTGAACCCGGCACCCGATCGCAATCCTACCAACAAACGGTGGGATGCCGAAGCTAAGCTGGAAGTGAAGGAGATCAAGGTAGTGCGCCTACGTGCCATCTGGAATACCAATTGATATAGACGTGCAACAGACTACTCTCATCGTCACTCCCCCTGCGCTCGCACCTCAATGGGCAGACGAGCTTGCTGTTCATGCCCCAGGGCTCAAGGTCCTCATCTACGATGGTTGGTCCAAAGTTGGTGTGCCCATCACCCTGGATGATGTCGAAGACGAACGAGAACGACGGTGCAGGGGCCAGAAGCATAAAACTGGAAAAAACGGCTCAGTACAAAAAATCAAGAAAGGGAAGGCAAAGGCAATTCACGACAAGGATGACGACATACTTGATTGGTGTTCCTATGTGAATACATTTGATGTTTGCATCACGACATACAACGTGCTCCGTCAAGACTTGACTGTTGCCCGCGCACCACCCAAACGTTCTCATCGTGCACAGGTGGAGTACTCAAACCTTGACCGTCCTAGAAGTCCACTTGTCATGTGCGAATGGTATAGAGTGATTATGGATGAAGTACAAATGATGGGGACCGGCAAATCCGAGTAAGATGTCTTGTTCTATTGGTGATTAATTGACTAGATGGTTCTGGCCTTCAGAGAGATGGTGTCTTTGGTCCCTCGATTATCTTCGTTTGCGGTATCTGGAACACCAGCCCGTACTCAGGTTTCTGATCTCATTCGTGTTTTAAGGTTAGATAGACTCACACATTCTCTGACGATACACTGATACCACTGACAGGTTCTTGCGTGTCGACAATGTTGTCGGTCCAGCTCGCATGTGGAATCGTTTGATGAAGCACACATTCAAAAAACAATTTGCTGACCTATTTCAACGATATGCTATCCGGTGAGTGATTCAACGAAGGAATCCTCCGTGTCCTTATTCAATGCATGCTAGAACACTCAAGTCCGCAGTCAAGGACGAATTAACCATCCCGCAACAGCGGAGATATCTCGTTAGTATCGAGCTGGGACGAGTTGAACGCCACGTAAGTCATGACGCCCTTGCTGAGAGACAAAATATGACGGTATCAAAGGTTTATGATCACCATCTCGAGGCAGCATTAGTTGAAATTGGTTTGGACGCGCGCGGAGTTGCTGCTTCTGAGGGATGGCAGATTGACGCTACTCTGCTACGAAATGTGTTGAGAAAGCTTCGTGGTATCTGTACTCATCCTCAAGTCGGACAGTTGCAGCGGCCAGGTGATAAGCCAGGTGCCCTCAAGAGCATCGGCGACGTTCTCGAGGCATGTGTTTTCCTCTTTTCTTAATCCGTTGGGCTCATAGATGTCAGGCTATGAGAGACCAGAACTGGCGTAATTTCATGGATGATCGTAAGGCGAAGGCAAGCGTCGTCGTTCTTGGTATCCGTGCTTGCTAGAATTGATTCATCCCTTCAGGTTCAAGCCCTCGTTCGCTTTGCCCAGCTCCAACAACACAACGAGCAGAACCTTGATCGATACCAACGTGCTTTGGATTACCTCTTAACGGCAGAGCAAGAAGCAAATGGAATAATCGACGACATTAAAACTACCATAGCAGAACACCAAGTCAAAGGAGAGGCGCTGAAAAATGAAGCGCGAACTCTCCGAGAATCTCGTCAGAAAGACCTCCCGGACCTTTCAAAGACCAACAAGGGCAAAGGAAAACGAGCAATGTCACCTCTCACCGATGTAGATGAGGACATTGATGACGTTGAAGATGTTGAAGACCGAGGTCTTCCCAAGACCCCCGCGGGCGAAGAGCACAGTATCAAGCGGCGGGCTTTGCAGCAGCGCTTACGAGAGTGTCTGATGGTCTTGCACCGTGTCAAATTTTTACAGGGAGATGTGTATCATGTTCTAGGTGCATCGCAGTCAGATAAGGAAGATGCCGCGTATGCTGCAGCTGAGACGCTGCGAAAAAATTTACTGAAATGTACGTATTCTCAACAGATTTCCTTACATTTCCACTGACAAGGCACGTAGCGACGGAGGAGAGTACCAACAAAGCGATGAACCCCCTGCGTGCCGACGCTACTGGACGAGGCGTTACCGAAGAGTCCTTACAAATCCCACTTCCTCTTCTTGATAAAGGCGGAATCAAATCGACGCTTCTCGTGAGCTCCCTTCCCAGGAATGTTCAGCTTTTCATCGATACTGACACTAGTCTGGACAGTTTGACGAAGCCAATGACATCATAGAGCTCGCATTGAATGAACAGACTACTCTTCTGTGGGAGTGGCGCACTCGCATCTATGCTTTGTTGACTCAGAAGTTGGCAGCAAATAATGATCAAGCCGATGGGGAGGAGTATTCTCGTGCATTGGATACTCAGGGTGAGGCCGAAATATATATGCAGGCATATGCCGCACTGCTTGCGGATCGTAGAGAAGCAATTTCTTCCGAACGAACGCTCCTTGCTGCGCATGATGCACGGGAGCACAAAGTCCGACGAACCAAAGCAGCCGCGAAAGCAGCTGCTCAGGCAATGTCGGAGGATTTCGAGATTCCTGAGAATGTCGAAGTTCAACCTCAACATGAAGTCCTACACAAAGACCTCACAGAGCAGCGTAAAGATCTCCATGACCAGTTTTCTGGCAGGGCACTCCGATCTATCATGGTCGATCTGAGTGCTGTGGCCGCTCGCATCGCATCTGAGAAGGACCCTGAGAAGGTCATCGCCAAGGATGGCGCAAACTCACTACGAACCTTGATCGCGCAACAAGGTTTGTCACCCTGATGTTGTAGCTACTTCGTACTCACTATGAATGTAGTGGCGCTCATGGACAAGCTTGATGCTGACTTGAGTCAACTACGGAAGATCTTCAACGAACGTATCCTGTACGAAGTTCACGATCGACGCTGATGCATACTAACACTAGTCAAACACACCCACAGCTATTTCCGTCAACTGCAGGAAATTTCTGATACAGTCACAGAAGTCCTGTGGGAGGGTACCGTTGTATTGGCCATGGAGGAATGCGCAGCTGAGCGAATGGAGTTGGAAGGCAAAATCAACACATCCCGCGCGCGTCAGCGGTACCTGAACCATCTAGCAAAAAATAAAGAAGAGGGTATCACTGATGATGATGACGAGGCTTGCATTCTTTGTAGATGCGACTTTAAGCGAGGATTTATTACTCAATGGTAAGTCGACTGTTTCTTGGAGTTTCGGGAATGCAGACCCGTGTACTACTTATACAGCGCGCATGTTTTCTGTGAAGTTAGTTCAACATTTTTCTCGTCATGAACATTCCTGACGCACATCTAGGGATGTATAAAGGCTTGGGTCAATCGCAAAAACGGAAGAGCTTGCCCGGTTTGCCGGTGCGTCCCTTGTCTGCTAACAAAACACCACAACCAACTGCGTTTCTAGCGTCATTATCAATGTCGATCAATTGCAACGCTTCACAGTCAAAGTAGACAAGCCTGACCCTGCTAAACTCGTCATGGCGAACAAAGAGCCCGCTCCGGTGTCTCGAAGAGAAATCCTATACAACATGATAAGTGAGGACACGTCTAGTCACTCGGTTTGTAGCTTATCTGATATACCCCGCTAGACCATACAATCTTTCAGGAGATACAGACTATGGAATCAAATGGAAGTTACGGTAGCAAAATACAGGCGCTGGTCAGACATTTGTTGTATATCCAGTTCACCGACCCGGGTGCAAAGAGCATTGTATTCTCGGCGTGGGCCGATTCATTACAGAGTCAGTTTTTCGAAGCTTTACTCTTCTGTGATGATCTAACTTCTTTCGCAGTCATAGAACATGCTCTTAATTGCAATGGCCAGAGTTTTTCTCAGCTGCCTTGGCTAGCGTTCTGACGGACTCGCAGGTATCCCATACTTAAGACTCGACCACGCAAAGGGCAGAGGCAAAGACAGCGGTGCTAAAAAATTCCGCACAGATCCTGCCCTACAAGTATTGTTACTACACGGGTACGCCCTTCGCGCATACTTGTTCATCCTCTCTCTTCACATTTTTTCAGGGAGAGAGACAATGCTGGCTTGAATGTGACTTGTGCCTCCCGTGTGTTCCTCGTCGAAAGCGTAGTCAACCACGGTTTTGAAATTCAAGGTTGGCTCGCTTTCGGTTTTGAATTCTACAGCCACCTCACCGATCCACATTAGCTATTGCACGAATCGATCGTATGGGACAGACTCAGCCGACGGAAGGTATGCGTCAAACAACCTGTTTTGTTTACTTGCTTCTCAATTTCTTACCTTCTAGTCTTCTGCTATTACGCCGAGGGTATTACCTTCTAGTGCAAGATGTCATTTCACCTTTCATTCCTAATTTCTTTCCGATAGACACCGTGGAGAAGAATATTCTCGACTTAGCGGCTCGGCAAGGCCTTTCACTCTACACCAAGGACAATTCCGCCGGAACACTCAACTTAACACCCTTCGCCATGGATGCCGGAAAGAAGACCGTCGAATCTTCGGGGAAGAAGAACCAGGCACAAAAAGGCGACTTTATCTTCAAGTAAGATTCACCCCAATGTGCTATTTTCACATGCTTACCACGTGCGGGCGCCAGAGTCAACGACATGCTGGCCATCTTGTTTCCTCATATGTTCGAGGAGATCCAGTACCTTCTTCCCCCAGAAGAACCCAGTGATGAGATCGCCATGGAAGTAGAACCAACCGGGCGGCGCGGACAACTAAATGCAGAAGCCGGACCTTCGAGACTCCCATTTTGAGCCTCCCAACTTGCACATGTAAAGGTATAATTACATAAATTCATAAAATTCACAATAGTATTGAAACATGATGCTTGCTACTGGAGCTAAACATAGATTATGGGATGGGATGTGACCGAGACATGCAATGCTATGATGAGGAATCATGGAACGATGAGATAAGAAGCTAGAGAGAGACAGATATGTCTCTCGACGAAGAATTCCCGAGTTCACGAATCAGAGCAAAATAATCAATGGACTAGAAGACTCCGCCATCCCAGCTCGCTCTCTTCCGCTTATTATCGCTTGCTTTGCGGAAATGTAGATCCTGTGGGGAGACAAAGCTCGTCCCGCGATGGTGCATCGTGTGCGACTGACGTACGGTGGTGCCTGTCAGAAGCGCCTGCGCCTGCTGAAGTTCCTGGGAGACTGTGGAGTACGGTACCGGAGGAGCCGACTTCTGAGAAGGATGTGAACGAGCGAGGTCCAACGCTTGCCCCTGACGTGAAGTATCAATGGTCATGGGGTTAACATCATGTCCGTCAGTAGCATGGCTGCTGAAGTAGTGCAAATCAAGGTAGGGAACGCCGTGGAAATCAGTAGGGTTTGAGGGTCGCCACAAGTCTGGCCCTGGTGGTGACGAAGATGGTGCATGCATAGATCCCAGATCAGAAGGATGTGTGAGCGGGACGGTGTCGAAGAAAGGGAGTGAGCGAGTACTCGTGATCTGTGGTTGTGATGCACCATGACTCTGCGACAGGTGGGTAGACATATACCGGTGTTCAGATGGGGGAACTGAGATAGACCGACCATGATGAGACGATGCGTGCATGTGGGCGTGACCCCGTAGAGGGCGAGTCGAGGTGATGGGTGTTGCAGGGGGAGTGGAATGCGTCAAGTCGACAATATCATCCATGTTCTGTTGCGACATGGTATATATTTCCAGGGCAGAGAGGCTCAAAGACGCCTCTGAATCATCTTTCTGCACTCCAATCTCACCAGTGGTCTGAGGGGCATCACCCGAAATCTCCGCTTGGTCATTGAGTGTGATCGACGCCAGTTCGATCTCATCAATACCTGGCAGTGCAGGGGTGTGGATCTGGAGAGGATGTAGACCGGTGGCCTGCTGCATCCCTGAGAGTCCAAGGCCAGATGTACTAAACCCGAATCCGGGACTGTAGTATGGCTGCTGGGGTTGATGTGTCCGTGCACCGAAGATGAGGTCACCGGCATAGTTGGAATGATGTGTGAACCCCCTGAAACTACTCGACGCAAACATCTCATGGTCCGAAAATGTAGAATGTGAGTCCCCAACGCCGACATCAGAGGTGAAGTCATTTGGAAAGGAGCTCGGAAAGAGGTCGTAACGATCGACGACGCCGTGGTTGAGGTTATGAAAGGAAAATGGAGATGATGGTGCAGGAGACAACCCGTCGGCAAATGATGATCCGCTACTGGAGAAAGCAGACGTGTCGAGTCGGGGGTTGGCAGAAAACCAGTCCTGCGGACCCCAAGCCGACTTGCCAATAGTGTTCAAGCGACGATCAAACAGAGAGTGACCAAGCAGATAATCAGAAGAAATATGTGATGATGTCGGAGAAGCGGTGGTCGCGGACCATGTCGCGGAGTTGAGAGGTGTATCTATGCTGGACCAAGTCTGTGACTGAGAGGAATCCGTGAGCTCTGAGAGAGAGTGCGATGCACTGGGCATAAAATCAGGAATAGATAATGGCTCGGACAAGGGGTCTATCGTCTCCATGTCCATCTCCGCAAGTCCGTCTGGCGAAGACATATCATCAGGCTGAGAGGTGTCGTGCATAATTGGTGGGCATCTGAACAGCCTGGTGACGCCTTCCTCCTCACCACCTGAGCTATCGTCGTCTTCAGAGCATGTTGCGCTCTCGGGGACGCTCTTCGTCCCACCTCTGAACATACCCTGCCTCGACTGCACGCGCTTCCTGCGGGCAGGACCTATGTGGCTGCTGTGCGCAGTCAACTGATCATCAGTTGCTGAGCGAATGGGAAGTGGCTGGACACACTCTCTCCGCTTTTTAGGCGCATTCCGTGGCTTATAGCCCGCTGCTTGATACAGCTCAGGAAACGCGTTGCGGAAACGGTCACGGAGGTCAGTCGAGCGTCGATTCTGCTCCTGGAAGACAGGGTCTTTGACTATCGTTGCCCATACGGTGCCGTGCTTCTCATAGCCAGCCTTGAGAGCGCGGTCCTCTTCTTCAGTAAAAGGACGACGCTTCTTACTACGCGTTTTCTCAAAGATGGAACGTCCATCTGGGAGAGTTGACCGAATCTTACTGGAGAGATGCGTCTTCGCATTGGGGTAGTGTTCCTTGTACGCGTCAGGAAAGTAGGTGCGAAATCTGACAGAGGTCAGGTATAAATATGAACAAGCGGAGATTAAGGAGTACTAACCGGTCCTTGAGGTCAACAGGCGAGCGGTTGTCAAAAGTCAGTTTCGGATCTTTCAATATGGCCTTCCAATTGCCGACGCCCCACTGAGGGAACAGGATTAATATTGTGTGAGACTATTTGAAAGCCGTATGTACCGTGTTGCATCCCTCGACGAGCATTTGGGTCTCTTCTTCGGACCATTTCTTGCGTGGTTTCTTCTGCTGGATTATGAAAGAGCCGACTGATTCACGGTAGTCGCCATCACCAGCGATCTTGCGCATCTTTCCCTTACGTTCTGGCATTGGTGCAGAGGTTTCAGCAACATGCGAAGTGAGGCCGGTGTCGTCACGGAAATTCCACGCTGGTACAAGCCTGGGGGAGGACGGAAGCGCAAGCGACACGCGTCTCTGCTTTAGCGCGGAAGAGGTTGATGACGCTGAGGAAATGGAAGAAGATACTGCAGGAAAGGGGGCTGTGAAAGAAAAAGTGACAGCAGTTGGAGGTTTACAAGTCAGGTCTGCTGATTCTGACATTGCAGATGTTCGACAAAGACAAGTCCTGGATGAAAATGATAATCTTTTGAAGAGTTATAATGAAAACCGGGAGAAGTAGAATCGGATATGAATTGCAGGAGGCAGACCTCGCGTGAGGGTATCACCGGACACGTTGATGGACGGGCGTTGTCACTGTACCGTACAGCCTGCTCAGATAGTTCGAAACGGTTGAGTCGTGGATTGCAATGAGGACAGAAGAAATTCGGAGAGGATGAAGTACCAGATTTGACTAACAGATTCTTTGAAACTAGTTTAGGTTGTTGCTGGACAGCAATGAGCATGCTGTTAGTACTTCACACCCTAAATGAGGAAGCCTGCATTCGATAGCAGTGCCTCTTCCCCTACTACGGCTTAAACCCTCCTTCCCTACGGTTCAAACATACTCATATCAATTCCATATCCCACTCATCAGTTCCCTCTATGTCATGAACAATCTGCATCGTGCCTCAACGTGCTCGCAAACCACCGTTATAACCTTCGTATCTGATCCGGAACCGTAAACGTGTTCCTTCTAAAAATTCATACAATGAATGCATGCAGCATGTCACATCGATCATTCTTGCTCCGGGATAATCTCCTTGGCACTCATTTCTACCTTACAGGCATGGTGAATATACTCATGCCGCCGCAGACACATGTGGTGCCATCCTCTGCTCCACACTCCCCAACTTATCTATCCACGCTCCAAGCCGTGTCGCGAGCTCGCCTATTTGTGCGCGCGACAGAACACGAGGCTGGACCCACGTGATACGCGCTTTTTGATCCACCTGGTCTAAGGAACCTCGAATCAACTTGAGGCTAGCGGCAAGTACCGATGTCAATTAGATTATCAGCACATGTAACGCCCATATTTCAATTCCACGAAGAATGCACTGACCTCAGTGCTTTCATGATGAGGTGTTCCACTTCGTCTACCGGAAGTCGCGTCTCCTCGGCGATAGTCTGGAAAGACATCGTTCGGTCATTCGCGTTCCGTTTGAACACTGATTCGATCAGCGCCATCAAACATATCTTCTGTCGAAGGAAGGGGTAGTTCTCTTCCAGAATCGGCTGTGGCAGAGCTCATTTGTCAGATTGTCGGCTCGACTCGGTACGAGTCTCCGCAACAACATGCACGTACCTCCTGCGGGAATAGTGGTGCCAATGCTTCGAATTTGCCAATGTTGCCTTCGTTGAATGTGAACAACAGCTTCTTGATCCAATCATACTGCGTGTTGTCCAACGCGTCGAGTATTGGGTGCATCAACTAACACCGATGAAGTCAGTCAACGATCATCCTCAGGCTGTGACCGATGAAAGTGGGTGTTTCAAATTCACGTATCTGCTTACCAGCTCCCCAAAATTATAGATAGTGTCGCCGAGGAATGCCGAAATGCCAAGGTCGTGCGCGCGCAGCAAACGTTCTTCTGAAGTAAGATCTGTTGCTACATCGACACATGCCAGATACAGCAGCGAATGTTTATAATACGGCGCATATTCTGCTTTGGCCTGTTTCGGGTAAGTTAACGGGGCGGATTGCAACATTCTCGAAAATTCTTGCCTTATAATAGTCAGCGGCAACTTTGTAATACGAAGCATTGACGGCAGTGTCGACCCCTTCCAGTCGATCGAGTGTTTTCCAGGCAGTATCCATATCCGTCTTGGTACCCTCTAAATCACCGTACACCAGCTTTGCATATGCAATATTCGCAAGCAGCAGCACGTATGCCTCCTGTGATGTTTCGGCATCAATCCGTGAAAGTAAGGAGTTGAGGAACAGAAGCTGGCTTTGCGGGTCTTAACGGAACGTCAGGTTGATCATCTAGGAATTGGGGGTCAAACCTACTGTCGATCTCCTTCGATACTTTAGTTCCCATCTCCACGAGTTTGAGTTGGTTCAGTTTGGACTCAAAGTCGCGCACGAATTGCTCAAACACGTTCACACGGAAGGGTCGTGACAACGGGTGGTCAAAAAACTCATATAGCTTGAGCGTCAGTTGGTGCCATAGTCTGTGTGATCGATGAGTAATGAGTATACTGTATCAATCACCCTCTTACTTTCTCGTGTGGAGTTTGCCGAAAGATTCAAAAAATGGATGGAGTTCCGCTGGCGTAGCTGACAGGGCAGTCGCAACGAACTTATCCAGATCCAGTTTCGGAGGTTTGGGTAGCTCTACTGGTACTGATGTAGATGACGGCATGGTTTCCTCACTACAAGCAACGTGGCCTGTGGTTAATGTCCTTGTAATTTATGAGAATTGAGTGTTGCGGTGAAATAGGCGTGACGCGTACGTTCTGTGCCACGCAAGGCGGAGAAGCGTGGTAGCGATAATTTGGCCATGTTTGACAAGAGCCTTCAAAAATAACACCGTCAAATAGTACAGTGTTTGCCACCTTGTCATCGGACTGCTGCGATCCAGATGATGGTGACTGCGAGTCAGTCATGATGACTAGGTATGCCTAGACGAAAAGAAAGTTAACGGTCAGGGAGGAATTCCATAAACTTAGATTTCAAAGTCTTCTCATAGACTAAGCATCTACAGCACATCGCCTGTGCCAGCCTTAATAAGATTGTACCCACTGTCAACAGACCCACGTGGTTTCGGTACATCAGGCCTTTGGAAAGAAGGACAGGTTCCTGTGGCATGAACTATACATAGTAACTTATATTTTGTGAGTTGGTACCAATACTTGTGATGGCGGAACATCAATCAGTGTCAAAACGCGGTAACTTTGACCGTCCACATATACTTGCCATCAATAGCACTCTTCCAACTTACACGTCCCTTCTGGAGTCGTGATTTCGAAGTACTTGGCTGCCGCGGCGTAGCCTGTGCTGCAGCTTGACTGGCTGCGGTCCGCGAGCGCAGTGTCACGTGATGTGTTAGATCGGAGCTGGCAACTGCCGTTCCAGTATCCACACCGCACTTATCTTGATCGCGATTGTTTCCAGCATACTGCATCTCTCTCATTATCTTATTCAATATGGTGAGCAACACACGCAATAACAGGGCATATCCTGACAGGCTCTCGATAGTCTTCCGGTGTGACACCAGCTCCCGAATGTCTCCAGAGATTTGAACAACTGAAGATGTCCAAATCGCTGAAGTACATTTTCTTCAAATTGAACGATACCCGGACAGAGATCGTCGTTGATAAGACTTCGGATAGTTCTAACTACGAAGAATTTCTGGACAACTTGCCTAGCGATGGTTGCAAATGGGCCGTCTACGACTTCGACTATAAGTTGGAAGATGGGTCGCAGAGGAACAAGCTCTGCTTCTTCTCCTGGTAGGTCCGCAGTTCATCTGGCCGATTATTCATTATTTTGAGGCACCAGTTTAACTACTTTATGTACTTAACTCGTAACCACAGGTCACCAGACAATGCACCCATCCGGGCAAAGATGGTCCACGCATCCTCAAAGGATGCGCTACGGAAGTCGCTACAGGGGATTAGTGTGGAGATCCAGGGAACGGATTTAACGGAGGTTGCATATGAAACCGGTCCGTCTTACCTATGTTAATTACCAGGTCGCGATTATTGATCACACCATCCAGTCCTCGACAAGGTGAAGCGCTTCATCCGATAGGTAGTTGTACCACTCTGGTTTGATCTGTGATGTTAGCTGTGAGTGCTCTTCAACTGTTCTCACGTTGTCAGTCTTACGAATATGTCTCTCAGCAGAAGATGCACATTACTGTAAACCTTGTTTTGATGTAGTAATCGTGAAGATAGTTGTATAAAGCTGCAAAGGATTCACACTACGGTACGAGCAGATGTAGTCAAGACTTTTCCCAATTATGAAGCGTCCGAAATCCCGTCGATCGATGCGTAGTGAACAACGTCGAAAGTGGAACACCGTGCCTAGTAGACACTAGATGAGATTGACTGGTATTACTGGCAAAATCAGGTATGGCCCTCCAGCGCTTCAGCGTTGGATGTATTGAATTAATGCTGTGTGCTGAACCTATTTATAGTGCCTAATACATGTCTTCTGGCCTTACGATACCAAGTAAGGGTCACGATAGTTAATCTCTGATGGCCTTACGTTGAACGCAGCCCGCCGCGGCATCAAATCTGTAGTCTTTCGATGCCCTGTAGTACACTCTTGCAAGGCGCTAAAACAGACTTTATCGGCTTCCTTCATCTCGCACACTACCCCACAGGGCAGCTCATACAGCGCCGCATTTTGTGCACAGCTTCCCTTGTTTCAAACTTGCGGTATATAAATATCTCGCTTGTAAGGCACTTTGAAGAACTAAACTTATAATCCGGCAGCATTACAATGGCCCTTCTTGTTCCTTTGTTCCGACATAATGCACATAAATCAGGGAGCGATTCTTCATGCCTCACAGAGTGATTCACATTGTAAATCACTTCCTGCTAGCAAGTGCAGAGTTATCCAAGTTATTTGAAAGGTTCATCTTGTTTGGCAAGAGCCTTCAGAAATAACAGTACCAAATACTTCACAACGGCACCTATGATGTGACGTGCCAAGATCGACCAATGACTGGTCGAGGTGTCAAGCTGGGTGCGCCATTATACGCCAACGGCCTCAAATGCAAGCCTGGGTCATGCGCGTGAGCTGTCCTTCAAAAACCAATCCTCTTGGCATGGAGTGGGTACGACAAGGAGCCAATGACAAGAGATCTTCGAAGTCGTCCCATACAAGGGTTAAACACGTAAAGGTGGTAGCGAATTACACCTAGATGGAAAGCCGCATTGCAAAGTGCCCCATGAGCCTCGTGCATTTCTTTTCTTCTCCCCCTCAAACAGCGACTCCTTCAAAAAACGGGACTGCGATACCGCAAAACTGTCTCAAACAACAGCCCAAAAACACCATCAAGGCGTTCCTGTCTCTGCTGCCATGGATCCAAAAATACCGGTATGTGGCACGGATCTATGGCACATATATGAACTTGACTCAACTACTTCCTCCAGACATCCATCGTACGACTTTTCCAGACGAATTGTGTTCCCTCTCCAATGGATACGCAGCGTATTAGCCGCCTCCTCGCAGAACAGAAGCTTGAGCTTGAGCTCATTAAGAAGGAACTAGATCGCGCTCGTAGCAGAGGTTTTGCGCCTCGAGGCTAAACATTTTGGAACTATGGAAGTGGTCCAAAAATTGGAAGCGCTAAGATCTCCCGTCCGCCGCATGCCAATAGAGATCATGACAAAAGTCTTCGAACAATGCGTTCAGGACGAAGAAAGTCAGGAGCCTGATCCTCTTCGGGCTCCCTTGTTATTGTGTCAGGTTTGCGGCGCTTGGAGAGACCTCATGTTCTCCCTACCTTGCTTGTGGAGGAGACTCAAGGTTGGGTTTCCATCCCAAACGCCAAATTGGGAAAACGTGATGCAGTCGAAAATTATGTCCATGCACGTGTGGATATCGCGCGCGAAAGCCCTTCCAATTTCCTTAATCCTCCAGCATCCAAGCAGCTCTCCGATCACACCGGGTGCTCTTATGTCACTTGATAAGGAGATTTTGACTCTCGGATGCCGCATTGAAGAGCTTTCTCTCCGATTTTCTCCATTGGCACTCAGCTCCTTGTTGACATTCACCCAAAGTTCACTCCCGCACCTACGGCGTCTTGAGCTTCATAACAGCAACCCCCTTCCTAGTAGTAGCGACAACCCACCTCCTGTTGTTTCTTCATGATGCACCCAACCTCCGTAGCCTCTCCTATTGCGTGGGGTAGTCTCGACACCGCCCAGTTCTGCGTCCCTTGGAGCAAACTGACACAGTTGTCTCTTCAGTATGACGCCAGCCCCTACTGGAATCCCGTCCACAACGACTACCTCGATGTGCTTCGTGAATGTCCTAATCTCAAATGCTGCTCTATCGGAATAGGAATGACAATACTCGACGCTGATACAGATGCGGTTGTACCTGTCACACTTCCAAACCTCGAATCAATGAGAGTACGCCTCTTCTGCCAAACGCTCTACACTCGCCAGTTCTTCGATGCGCTCCACGTACCAAAACTGCACACATTTGAATTTCAGAACGTCAGTCTTTCTATGGGTGCGTTCGCTAGCCAGACGGAACCCCTCCCCTTTATCTCCCGAAGTGCGGAGACTCTCGAGAACCTATCCTTTGACACAATCAACATCCCAGATGTCGACATGCTCTCGTGCCTCTCCCAGCTTCATCACTTGAAACACTTACGTTTCCTGCCTGGCCCTCTTCAACTCAATCACAACCTCGTGGACAGCCTCATTTTATCCGGAGCACCTCAAGGCACCTCCATCTGTCCTAGGCTCAAATCATTGAGTCTCAAATGCTCAAAGCGTGTTTCCACGGACAGGGTGACAGAGCTTGTAGAGTCGAGGTGCAGTGCTAGTCCGAAGTTGGGAGAATTTTGCCTGCAAATCGCAGCGTTTGACTATGGGCAGGACTCACGAGACAAAACAATTATTGAGTTGAGGGAACGTCTGAATCAGTATGTGGAAGGTGGATTGCAGCTCTACCTGATGAAGGCGAAGCCGACGGGTTGATGTGATGTTGACCCTCAGTTATTAGTTGTGCGTACCAAACCCTTTTACTAGCTTGTCACGATCCTCTTGTTCTCTCCATTCCCATTCACGATTACTGACGCATTTACATATCCCGTACCCCTGATGATTATTTCTTACCTCGCGGAGCGTCTGGTCAAGATTCCTTTTCTTCTTTCATCATCTCCTCACAATCCAGTGATAAAGAAGTTGCTCTTGTTGTATTTTAATGCTTTGATAGTGTCTTTAATAGATGATGATGATTAGAACAACCATGGAACCAGTCTATAAGGCACCCTGTTCATATAACTTTTCCACTGGTCTCCGAATTTTCCCTGCAACATCGCCTCCTCCTTCTGGATCCGCCCGCGCAGTCCAGAATAAAGCAACCCAAACGAACCTGTCCAAAGGCATCCCAAAGTCAACCTGACCCCCTGGTCTGACGAAGGAAACACGCCCGAACAAGAAACCATCCACGACAGGGTGTGCAAATGACAAAGCAAGACGCCCAGAAAAACACACAGTCCACCGGTGTAGCTGGGGTGTCGAACGATGGAATAAGGGCCAGACGTGACCAGCTTGTGATCCTGGCGGATACTGAGTTCGAAAGTGAAGAACCTGCCTAGCGTGGAATAGCACCGGAAACGAATGGCGCTGCCGATGACGCTCAGACAACACCCAGCTACAAGTGCGGCAGACGGCATTGTACGGTCCGAGCTCGATAATGAACACAAGTCACTTCGGACGAGAAGGGCAGCGAGCGATTGCGGGATGGCGGTCGATTCCTTGCCCGTTGCGTATGCGAGGATGATGTCTGACAAAGCGCAAACGCCGATGATGCTCTTGGGGGGTAAACGTTCAGTTAAACATTGGGCAAGATATTCTGGAATTCGTGCAGGAAAGTACCTTCACTAAAGTGTGTATCCAAGGGGTGACGACTTCCAAACCGGTGGGATTCAAACGTTCCTTTGCAGAAGGTCTGGGAGTTGGGGGTGTTATGGCATAATACTGCGCTCCTGTGGCACAGAGAAGCAGGCAGATCTTGGCCGCAACCATACTGTTACTGAACCAAGGGATAAAGACACAAACTACATAGCCTCGATACTGTCACTTGGGGCACATCGTGAAGTCTCCACGTGTCTTTCCACGATGTCTCCGCTGTATGTATGTTAAAAACAAGGGTAAACACTCGTTCTTCACCTGCAAGTACTACAACTCCCATTCCACGCCTCATGTGCCCGTGACACTAACTGAGCACGACGGCCTGCTTTCTGGCACCTCCCACGTATCACTGCGACGCCATTAATATTATCAGAATTCATGACCCTAGTCGGGAATCACACAAGGTGGGGCCTGGTCGCATGTTCACCACACTCACGCTGTCACCAGAAACCATTTCCAATAAGCCTCGTCCAAACCAGCACAACAAAGGATTCATCAGATGAACCAAGACGAACCGGATCAAAGCAGCCTTCTGGATCCCTTAGATGGCACGACAGATCTCAAGAGAACTAAATTATCGATCATCACGCCAAGAGGACTGCGCACGAAGCGTTGACGAAGTGCACTGCTACATAGTCGGGCCTAGGCAGCACCCTGCAAATCAAACCATATCTCCATCCTGTGTTGACGATGTGTGGGTGATTGTTTGTGGGCGATTGTTTTGATCGCCGTCGGGTATGAAATCCCAGCGTACGTACTCACGCAGTCTTCACTTCATTTGAAGATGTTCGATTCGACCTATGAAGAATGCTACATCGTCTAAATGTGTCCCGACTCATACAAATAGTCATAAGGTACTTGATAGTAGTGGGTATCAAACCGATAATAACCGAGTGGTTACGTCCAGATTCCGGAAAGCTAACAATACAATGAAACGATGATACAATGAATGATAGGACAACGTAAGAAAGCCGATCTCTGGTGTGAATATGAATCATATGATATCTATTGAATTACGCGCCGATTCAGGCGAGTCGGCGACAAGCCGGGGAACTGAATTGATGTCGAGCGCGGGGCCTGCAACCGCAGGTGCGTTTGGCAGTGGAACTGTCTGACCATCGACAGGTGTGGTTGGAAGCGACTCCTTTGATACCGAACCCTGCGGCGGTTTGTGTTGGTGTGTACGATGCCTCCTTGACATCGTCGAATGCCATGTTCAACTCGCCAATGGAAATGCTGGTGGAGAATGAATTAACAGAATCGCGCTTCTTTTCGGTACGTTGAACGAACAAACACGGGCAAAGTGCCAGTGCGGCTGTTGCATGCCATCTCTGATTTTCCACTGAAATAAACATTTGCTCGTCAGATCGCATCATTGAGTGTTAAAGTGTGACAACATACCCAACAGTCCAAGACCCTTGCGACACAGTACCAGCGGTCGAAAGACCCACGCGCTTCGCAACTGAAACGTAGGCGAGGCGGTAGTTCTTCCTGGCCTCATCGGCGAACCCGAAGAAACCAAAGAATACGAATGCGCAGACAACGAGGAGCCATCGGCTGAGCTCGAGCGACAACACGAGAGAATCGTTGAGGCGCCAGAATACTGATGGAATTTGTTCGACACGAGAGAAGTCGTAGTGCGCGTTGGCCCAACTGATCCAGGGGTAGACTGGTTGGGCAGTAGCATTGAGGTAGACGACATAGGCACCCATAGGAACCGTGCATAACATCTCAATACCAGCGAGACCCATGAGGCGGAAGTAACGACTGGAACTCAGGTTCTTGTTCACAGAAAGGAACTCCATGAACTGGGCCCTACGCTGGGCTAGTTCGACAATAGTGCGGACTGCATTACAAAATGATCAACGTCGGGCTAAGCAAATATCAGAATAAACGTACCGCAATAGTAAGCAGAGATGCATCCAAGGACCAAGGGCCATGTAAATACCAATACAAATGCTGGAGGGGTGTTAAAAGTGGCAGGATAACAGCCAATGTCCTCGAAAATATTGAACCGATGTCCTTGTACGATATATTCTGGGGTATTATGTCAATGGCAGTACGACTCCATTTGACAAACGAACATACGCAGAATCATCTCCAAGACGGGGATGCCAACACCAATAGCCAGATCGGTCATGATGTCACGTCTCTTCTGCGCCCTTGTCTTTGTGACCGAGGAAACTGATGCGATGTGGTAGAGACGACGGTTGATGCAAAGCGAACAAGCGGGGATAGCAACGGAGCTCCCAATCATGAATTTCGCGGCTACGAAATAAACATGAGTCTTGGCAACGAGAACAAGAGGAAAATTCTGACAGATATCACACCACACGGGAGCCCAGTTAATCACATTCGCCCTCCAAACGATGGAGTTAATGAACTGGATTAGACACGATAGGCCGGTCCAGATCATGTAAAGACAGGTTCCAGTGTTCCATGCTAAAGCATTGGTCAGATCTTGGACGCCTCAAAGATAGTGTATATAATGACTGACCTTCCAAATGCCAGGGAAGCGGAATCATACAGCACAAAAATCCTAGGAAAGCAAACATAGAGAACACCCAGTCTGGTGAGTTGAACATCTTAACAACGCAGTTGCTGACGCGCGACGTGAAGACAGGGGCGACTTGTTCGGAGGACACTAGCTATCCTGTGATGGGGCTGAGCAGAGGGAACGTGAAGCTGGTATTCATAGCCTTGCAAAGCCAAGCTATTAAAGCCTTCGAGAGCACAATCCACCTTGTCGTCTAATTTGGACATCCCCTTGTGTCCGGGTGTAATAAAATTTGTTCAAACTTTGAATACTTTGCAGATATCGGCATTGCTATTTTGACCCACAAACTGATGTCTATATATGGACGTATGTTTGTTTACCAAAAAGGTAAAGCGAGGAAGCGCGAGGGAAGTGCGCCTAAATGGCGCACCGAAGGGCTTCGATGACAGAGTACGGCATGATCCGACGTCCCATGATCATCAGATATCAGAAAATTGACCGATAACATAGTCAGAGTGTCCCGGAATGGAAGTCGATACACATGTAATCGTGGGCTAAGTCGTGGTCCATTAGCATATGCCGATTAAATTTGAAATCTAGGACTGGTCAATGATAATCGGATCCACTGGCGAATTCTGCACTCACTAACATCCTTGTTCTCTTTCTGATAATAACTGGTGAGGCCTGAACTTTGCAGGAACTTGGCCATTCTACATCTGAAATGTAGAATACAAAGCGTCACCAAGGAGTAGGGTCAATGAGTTGCACTGAACGCCGCCGGACAATCAAGCCCGCCGCAGCAACTTCAAGGACTGACAGCAATCATGCAGCACGGATGGTGTGGGTTCGCAAGCAAAAATATTCCTCGACGACGGCCCTCATGAACGCTATAAGAGAGTCTCTGTAACAATAGCGATAATCCAAAAGCGACGGACAATAAGAGCGGTAGTTGCCGTAATCGAGCGACTCGGAGAATTGCCTTTTTCAGTATGTTTTCTGCGTTTCCCATCAGCATGCTTCCCCTACAGACAGGTTCGTGGTCCATGTTGCTATGTAGATAAATGAAGACAGTTTACTATGACGACTGGCCAGCATCCCGGCGTTACTTGAAAATGGATACTTGGTTATATTTCGACGACAAAACTGTCATAAGCACAGCGTTAGTTACATTGAAACGAGCCCTCAAGTTACTGTGACACCACAACAAAGAATCCATACGATTGAAAGCAGGGAAAGTAACGACAAATACATCATAGAAAGTCGGCAACATATTGCGTTTGATACTACCCGACATAGGGGCAATGACCTCGCCGAGATAATAGAAGAGATATGTGAGAAAAAAAACGACTAGTCAACATTCCGGAAAAAACATGCAATACACGTTGGTTATTGATACAAACTGTTAGTAAACCTGAAGCACATTAACACAACAGAGAAAGTCATACAAATATTTGAAGGCAAAACAAATGCTTCAGGACTCGAGAACATGCAAGCAAAAAGTCAACGACATATTCTGTCCGACACAAGGTCAATGACCGCGAAGGACAACGGAGGGGGTATACGAGAAAAGAAAATCAACAGCTCAATATGCTCCTTGGACCTCCCTGACCACCGTCATGTAGACAGCGTTACGATTCTTTGGATTCCTCGAGTAATTGTGTGGCACTGCGCACCAATAAAACGGCAAACCTTCGATGTGGATAAAGTTCATGCTGTGGGGCCTCGCCGGGCGTGGTCGAACAATGACTGTTGATGGGGGTTCGGGCCACTGCGTCGAAGGTAAAAACAGTTGTTGCGGATCAAAATTTGATTGGAGAGAATTGTGCGACGATGAGATAACAGAGTAGATGGAAGGTGAATCTAGAGGAAGGAGCGCGGGATCAAGAAATTCAGGACTTTCTTCCAATCGCTTCGCATCAGTAAGGTCGAGTGATGGGGGCCGCAAGGGGGCAGGCGATGGCGGAAGAGGTTTATCACATGGATACCCATGATAAGTGCATGCTGTAATAGATTGAGAGGTGGTATTCTTGAACTCGAGGACGGTCAGAGATGGAACTGGTGTCAAGTCGCTGATGAGACGCATTCAGAATAAATCTGGTAGTGTTACAAAAGAACATACCATTCTGCCACAGATGTACCTTTGAGTTCAGCGATACAGGTAGACCGTCTCTCGAAAAAACTGAGAGCCCTGCGCATTACCTGTACAGCCTCACGTAATCGACTGCGCCCCTCCCCTCCAAGCACAAACAATCCGATGAAGAAAAACGATTGCGCGACCATGATCCCCCATTCAGTGATGAGCATCGCGGTGATTGATTTAGGTGTCGCAGCGGAGCTGAACGACGAGACCTCCGCCAAATCTCGGGTGAAGTCCGCCCACGGAGCCAGCCCTGAGCTTAGATTAAATGACATGGCCACTGCAGTCGCGGCAATAGTGCAGATGACTTCTGAAACGGCCATACTGACGAGCCGAATGTAAGCTCCAGAAGTAAGCGAGGAAGATGGACGTGTCCTCGAAAATTGAACGCCATGAAGGAGAAAGTGACGCCAAGTAATGCCTGCAAAGGCTCAGCCTCGTAAGGATACGAACCGTAATGAAGTCACTTGCCACAAAAAAATATAGTAAGAAAAGAAAGTGCAAGTGGCGGTATCCAGACCACGAACAAAGCCACCACAGTGGGATATATCGCCGAGCGACATCCAAAATTTTCATACACATCAAAACGTCGAGGTTGAACAATTATATCTATTGATAACATCAATAAACATCGTGAGGGAACCCGTAGCAGGTACGCACGCAATGCTGCATATACTAATGGAACTCCGAAACACATTAAACATTCAAGTAAGATACGGCGTCGCTTTGTTACAGAGGCGGACGTTTGACAGAAAGACGCCATCCGTTCCAGGTGAATACAAATGCAGAGGCACGCCGCGGGTATCGCTACATTTACAGCTGTTACCAGCGCTGAAGCTACAGGAATTGTGAGTTCTCGAATAGAATCGATATCAAAACACTCACTGATGTCACACCAGAATAAAAATGGTATTTGGTATGCCCCAGTCCACTGGAGAGCATCTATAGCATTGATCGTGTTTACAACAAAGAGCCACATTCCAATAGACATTGCAGCAATGTTGCCAGCCCGACAATACCAAGGCAATGGAAAGAGAACAAGTGCCGCGGAAATGAACGAAAGTATTGGTATCTCTGTTTGCATTTCCATAATGAAAGAAATCTGGGGAGACAAAAAGGGCATACAGATCTCTGTGATGGCCTGCTGCATTTCTTTTAATCAGTGAGCTGCGCCTTTGACAGCAGTATGGAATTAAGTACAAGGACGCGATGCCACAAATTCTGTATACTTGACTTTTCTAGATTTGATAAGCTCTCGGCCGAAGAAAGTACAAGGACACATACCATGGCATACTTGACCGAGGAACACCCACATGATAGGGGATAGTTACAATCAGTAAGCATCAAGCAAATGCCCCGATAAGGCATGTTCTAAAGCTTAAGCTTAGAAGACCGTGTGATTTTTGTACCAGGGAAGCTGTACAGGTAACGGTATAGAAGAATAAGAAACGAGTCTCACCTGGTACAGACGTCTGTGGTAAATTATAGAGCAGCCTAAACTTCAGGGAGATACGACAAAAGTCTGCTTACAATGGGATATTGATACAAAATTCGACGCACGAGCGTACAGTACGGTTATTCCTGGATACCATAATAATTATGAGGCAAAACGGATCATCGTCGGAATATCAATGCGGGGATAAAATGCGAGAAGACGTGGGAACAAGTCCATGCAATGCTAATAGAACAATTGTTGTGAGAAATGAACCTTGAGCGGTAACACTGTTTAAAGAGAGGAATTGGGCGCGTTGGGCGCATATATGCGTCCCATGAGAAGATACGCCACTACCCGACGGACAGGTAGAGTTGCAAGATCGCCGATGCGCAGGGCAAATTTTAAACCCGGAATACGGAGGTAGGGAAAGCGATATGGAGCTCTCTTGGGTGTGAAAGTGGCGCCTTCTGGTATCGTTTCAAGCTTAGTGCCAGTACGGGAACGACCAATTTTGGGGGAAGGACGAGGAGATGGTGGGTGTTTGTCTCGGCGAGAGCTGCGTGCCCATTCAGGAAAGACAAGTCCAAGTGGTTCAACCAAGGTTGTGTGGAATGCAGAAGCAAGATTATAAGATAAAGCCGAGCCGTGCACTGAAGTCTCCTTCCTTTCCAGTAACGCTTGCATGTTCTGTTCCAACGTTGCGAGTCTTGATTCCTGCGCCGACTGGAGAGCATCATTCTTCCTCTCCTGTTTCCGTAAGCATTTCTCTATCCCCTCGACGGCTCCCTCCACGTGGTCAAAAACATCTTCGGTGAGAACTTTCACGGTGTCGTTGCATTTATTCAGCTGAGTCTCTAATTCGGCGACGCGCGCAATTAGAACTTCAATCTGCGAGTGCGTGTCTGGTGAGCTGGCTGGAGGGTAGTGAACGACAGTATGCAAATCTTGTGTGCGTTGATGGAGACGTTCTACCGCGTGTTTCCAAGGTCGAATGCCAGTGGCGAGAATGAAGAGGGAGGTACTGAACCATGATATAGTCTCCGGACCGGCCACAGATATGATGACGATACGAAGGATTGCGACTCCGAGTAACGGCGATAATACAGTGAGGAACAGGTAGAAAAACTCGAGCTTGCGTAACTCTGATGAAGCAACTTCATGATATGGATCTTGCTCAGATGTTTGACGAGATGGGAAATCAGGGGAACGACGTCTGGGTCTCGAGAGATGATAGAGGCTCCACGGTACTGTGTATACTTATATTTTCTGTTTCAGAATGAAAACAAGGCACTTACTTTCGATAATTTGGTGCAAATAGAATATCAAGAGAAGAATGAGAAGGAAATTCTTGACGTGATCTCCTCCTGTCAACCAGTTTCCGATGGGAGAAACTAGCGCAAGTATGACCGAAAGGTCAAATTCATACCACCCCTTACTACTCTCGGGTTCAACACCTGAGGACCTTTCCGAGCTCCCATTCTCCTCATGCGGAGGAGTGGCCGAAGGGAATCGGGCAGAAGTTCTAATCGATGGAGAGGGCGTGTCGGAGCCGGAAACCTGGCTAGACTCACTCTCTGACTCCTGATCAGGCGGGGAAGATAAAGCTCTTGTGTCAAGAAATGATCGTTTGACCTCCGGATAGTGATCCATGGTTTCGTGACTGAAGTTAGGCGATAAGCTTGATCGCGCCAGAGAAAATGAAAAGTCCCAGCCGTGAGATACGCAGATGAGTTTGTCGTCGCCTGCTGCCCAACGCAAGAGAAGTGGTACAGTCACGGTGGTGCACCGCGAGTGCGTGAGCAGGGGTGGTGTTTGTGGGATTATATAATCAAGAATGTCATTGAATTTGCATTAATATGTAATTCTGATTACCTCAAATTCAAATTCATGGTTCAGTGGGAGCGTCGGAGCTCATGCGAGTTTAGATGGTGGATACAGGACCTCTATTGTCTAATACTCAGAACCCTCATATGATTCCTCGTACCACTATCCCTCTGACATTATGCATACCTTCAAAAGATACCCCCACAAGTCGGCAGGTGACACAATTTTGGCAGGAAAACGTTGGCAATGACTCACCGTCCATCACATTTTATCCTGCGAAAAAAGCGCGACTGCTGGATCCTGGGAGTGCCGATTGTAAGAATCATGGTCTTTGCTGATCCTGCTCCTTTTCCACGTGAGTGTATTTGCATGGGTGTGCGCTGATTCTACAGCCGCAAGGAATTACATTGCTGCATCTTCGATATACTCTGTGGTACAGTATAGTTCGAGAGAAAAACCCACAAGTGGGAAAAAGAAAAGTGGCCAAAATGAAACCGAAAGAACCGAAAGTTCGAACGTTTGTGTCCACCAAATGAGACAGAAGTTTCTCGTCACGACTGCGCAACTTTTTTTGTTAATCTTTGAGGTGAAACCTTATGGCTTCAGAAGACTTCAGGCAACTGACGTAGTCAGCCCCAGTCGGCCCATTCGGGGTACGAGATTTTCACTCGTACCGCGTAATAGTTAAGCTGACCCTTGCCTTGCTTGGCCAGCCTTGAGCCGACGTGCTTCAACATCGAGATGATGTCTATGGAGGGAAGGTGAATCAATGATCAGACAATAGAGACCGTCAACTTACTTTACGATGGACGCGACAGATGACATCGCCAGTTATATTATGACGCAATATCCTGTATAAGTCCATTTTGCATCTGTGTTAACTAAACAGTGTTCATCATCACTGGAGCGACTGGACTCGTCACCACTACAATAACCCTCATCTGTGAATAGCAGCTGATCTGGATCGAAGAACTCAGATATATCCAGAATCGTGTCGAATGAGTCCATAGTAGACGAGCAGGTAGTGAGAGCAAGGTAGGAGAACTCGGAGGTATGTGCAAAGTGGAAGACAGTGAATGCGAGTTGAAGGGTGCCAGGTGCTAAACGAAGGATGATGAGTGCGAGTGGGGGACCGAGTATCGCAATGGAGGTGTATAGGCGTAGCAATTGAGTATCGCAACGCTCCGAGTCAAAGAGCGTACAAAGTTGGGTGTGTTCTTAACGTAATGTATGATATGGTGGGTGTTGATTGAAGGCACATGCCGATTTAAATAGAGCATCAGTTGTGGTTGTGGATCACTCCGGTAGCCGGACAATGAATTTTGAACATGTCATTGTTGGCCTGATGAGTCAAGCTTCAAGAGCTCAACCAAATTGATCAGGGTGTGACCTGAATATTGAATGACTGGACTTCCGGCGATAATCTTTCATGTGAGTTTACAACACAGTAAAGCTTGGCTAGATAAACAGAAGTTCACTGAGAACGCACTCATAACGCTAAATTTGCGAACCACGTTACGACTGCATGTGACTAATATCCACCATTGTGCAATGTGGATAGGCAACAAAGGACAAATTTGAAGCTCCGATCTTTGTGGTCGTCTAACTGTGGGCTGTGGCTAATTGTGCAGCGTCAAGTATATAGAGAACAATCAAAGATGAAAGACATGTCTCTTCCAGACCTGATATCCTTCACCACTCACGATGACTGCCTCTGATCCAACCTATCCCGCTTTCACAGTACTGGCTCTAATCGGCGTAGCAGTAGTACTCATTCCCTTACCCTGGCACTTTCAAGCTTGGAATTCAGGCACCTGTCTGTACATGATCTGGACGGCACTGGGTCTTCTTAACCTAGCCATTAACTCTATTGTGTGGCGATCATCTGCTATCAACTACGCACCAATTTGGTGTGATATATGTGAGTCTGCAGTTTGTCTCCCGTTTTCCGATTGACCTTCATTGATTCTCTAGCATCGCGTCTCATCGTTGGAGTCGCGGTTGCAATACCCGCCGCATCTCTGTGTATTAATCGACGTCTGTACAAGATTGCGACTATGACTATCGGACACCCGACGACGGCCCACGTACGTCATTTTCTGTCGCTATTATCTCGTTTCTGACGGTCTTGCAGAAACGGAGGGCTGTCATGGTTGACCTCGCAATAGCTTTAGGGATTCCTATATTGCAAATGGTGCTTCGTAAGTTCACTAACACCTCCGCCGTGACTTTTTGACGACTTTTGCAACTAGAATTTATTGTCGAAGGACATCGCTTCAACATCTTTGAGGAGATCGGGTGCTACCCTTCTACCTTCAATACATGGATTGCGTATCCCTTATCCAACCTCTGGCCTCTCGTGATTGGTCTCATTTCTGCTGTATACTGCGGTATGTTCAATTTGCAACACAACCGTTCTGAGCTCACGACAACTTCGCAGTTCTGACCCTTCGTGCCTTCATGAAACGCCGTACACAGTTCAGCGCATTCTTGGCGTCAAGGACTTCCCTTTCATCCAGTCGTTACTTCCGACTCATGGCACTCGCTACAATGGAACTTCTCTGCACAACTCCCATATCCGCTTATGGAATATATATCAATATCGCTGACAACCCGTTAGAGCCCTGGAAAGGCTTTTCAGATGCTCATTTCAACTATTCTCGAGTTGGACAGTACCCTTCTGTCATCTGGCGATTGAATCGTCTCAGTATCGTCTCAACGGAGCTTACACGCTGGAGTCTCGTGTTCTGCGCTTTCTCTTTTTTCGCATTCTTCGGTTTCGCCGATGAGGCGCGAAAGAACTACCGCAAAACCTTCTGGGCAATCGCCAAAATTTTGGGTTCCCCCCTCCTTTGCCGGCTGGTGCCTATAAAGTACGTTCCCCTTTTGCAAATTGAATGGCCAGGCTTTCTCAACTCATACTCGCAGCGTTCACTTACCGCTCCATGCTATCCCAACAAAGAATCCAGCCCGATTGTCACCAGCCTACTCTGCTGCGTCAAATCCTTCCGCCAAGTTTTTTTCCGTATCAACACTAGATATCAAAGTCGAGAAGGATTCACATTTGGTCGACGATCGTAATGGTCGTTTAGGATGCCCCGAGGCCCACATTCGGTCCTGCACATTATGCAAGAACACACGCTATCTAGAGTATAGATCATACAGTTCGTTATACTATGTACCACCTCATATCATTCGTTCATACTATGTACCACTTTATGCCATGCACGGCCGAAATTCATATGTTCATGTCTCAAGGTATCACGCACCGCCATCTTATCAATTCACTGCATATTGTCAGAGTCATTTTGATACCTTTAACCGATGTCATTGACTAGATGCTACTATCCAATCTGTTGTTCTTATAGTCACTGCTCTCAAGGGTTTTCTGGGCCACACGTTTTTGCGATACAGGCTACATCAGGAAAACATCGAGTTCCTTTTTGTTCCTTAATTTCCTTAACAAATTTACTAAGGAGGCTAAGGAGAATAAGGACTATTGGATGACTTTCCGTAGGCAAAATAATCCAGAATAGAATATACCGGAGTCTCAAAAATATTACGAATACTGATGATATGATAATCTATACTGAAATAATCTGCCGTGCGCTCGTTCAATTGAATTTAGTCCAGTCCTTGATGGACAATCGCCTTACAATCCAGCGGCTGCTTCTTGACGAAAGCGAGGCTAACCTTTTCGACGACGATGAAAGATTTCAGGTCCTCGCTGCTGCTATCATTGCTGGGACCGAGATGTCACGACAAGAGCATGTTGACACTCGGCACCCACATCGTTTATATCTCTGCCGACCCCAACTGCTTCCAAATCCTCGCATCAACACTCCATGGCAGGTACTATATGTTAGCCAAAATGATAGAGCATTCATCACTACAATGGGCGTTGATGTATCCACTTTCTCTTCACTACTTACTGCAGGATTTGCGCAAGCCTGGTATGAAACGCCAATTCCTCGTCATGATGTCTCTGCACATGGAAATCCACGGATAGATCAACGCTCCCTCGATGCCGCAGGGGCACTTGGGCTCGTGTTACACTATCTTAGCTCTACTATGCACGCTGTCAGCCTCCAGCAGATATTCACTATCATCCCCAGTACTGTCACCCGATACCTTCACTTCAGTCTTGACCTTCTCTTACGCACGCTCCGCACTCTACCAGAAGCCAAGATTCAATGGCCACGAGGCCCAGATTTTGAGCGCTGTAGCGCTCTTGTGGTGGCACGTCATGGGAGACTTGGAGGGGCATTTGGTAGTATTGACGGTCTCAAACTACCTGTTCAAACCTCGGAGGATGTTGATATCGAGAATGCCACATTTAATGGGTGGCTCTCAGAGCACTTTATCAGTTCTGTATTGGCTTTTTCAGCTGAAGGTAAGTTCAAAGCGGCCTCGTCACTCTAGCCCTGATTAACAACATTAAAGGGGTGATCATTGCTGCAAGGTTGAATGCCCCAGGCAGTTGGCATGACTCACGTCTCGCTCATCGAATCTATTCCTTGCTTCGAAACGACACCCCCCCTGGTTACTATATTGTCGCCGACACAGCGTTCCCTCGTGGCAGCAACGACATACAGGGCCGAATCTGCGCACCTCTCAAACAAGGACAACGTGTCCGAGGCTCACTCGCTGAGATTGACGAACGGATGGCATTTAATCGCGAGCTCCTGTCTTACAGGCAGACTGCTGAATGGGGGATGCATAGTCTTCAAGGTGCCTTTGGAAGATTGCGTGTACCACTCGAAATCGCTGACAAGGACTCACGGGGAGATCTGATCGAAATCTGTGTTCGTTTGCACAATTTGCGTGCAATCCGCGTCGGCATCAATCAAATACGTACGGTGTACCTCAAACAGTGGCAGGATACGGTTGATGACATCGCAGTATGGCACAATTTTGAGAACATGTTGTTTTCGGAGCAGAGGCAGAAAGATCGCGTTTCAGACAGGCGCTATGACTGAGCGCTTAACGGACTTAGAATTAAGGAATGAATAATGATTTGTATTTGGAACTCGTGACATTACCCCCTCTCTAGGGTGAGCGTCATCGCGAATGAAACTAGGACGAATAAACTTTCTGCGCCATTCCAAAAACTCTTGGGTTTCGAACACCGATTTGTTTTTGC